>BQNB010003184.1:61033-117164 GCA_026074375.1 Tanacetum coccineum
ATCATGTTCCTTTATAGATTCAAAAGAAGGAGTCCAAGTAAACAGCTCTTTTGCGCGAACCATATACACTTTACCTTTAACCATATGCACTACACTAGCATTTTTTTTCAAAGTTTTTATGACGTTGCAGTTTTTGGCTAAAAGGCGCAAATGTGTAGTGTTAATAAAGAAATGAACACATAGAGGCTGAAAATTACCTCCGTTATGTCTTCGGACAACAAAAAGATTGATCAACCAAGCTCTCGTAATGTCGGATCGATGGCCAAATTTACAACAATGAACTAAACAAGAACAAAGAGAAGTAACCTCTGGGGAAAATCTTTATTACTTGTAATCAAATAACCAAAAGTTTGCCAAAAAAACCCTAACACCAACATTTTAAGTCCAGCAAACAAAGGAATAAAATCCTTGACAAATATGGAAAAGGAAACAAATCAAAAAGTGCTAAACGCAACTCGAAAATTAGAAAACGTCATTTCGTCCCTTAAACAGCTCCGAATGGCTAAAATCTGCCGAGGCTCATGGCATAGCCATGAGTCTTGCTCGTTTGCCCATTTTCCATCAACCACGTAAATTTTATTTGATTCTGCCATCGATATGAACTTCAGCAAAATACCACTGGAGCATTAGTCCAATAGGTGGAGCTCTCGTGCTTGAGTCAATAGACCTGGGTTCGAGTCACATCATTGGCATTTGCTTCAGATAGATACCCGCCTCCACAAAACCTATGGGCACAATGGAGAGACTTTGTGGAATAAGAGTTCGGGGGTCGAGTCTCGGTCTCACTCGAGGTGGTGCTCCTGTAGGCCAGGAGAGTTGCTGGAGCTATTCCTTGTGGGGTGGACAATGGCTGATGCAAAAAGACACCTGGGATCAGGGTGTTCCCGCCAATCTACACCTTTTGTGGAATGAACTTCAGCAAAATAGGATGATAACATATTAGCAATGTCGTTCCCTGGATCATCCTCCCCTTTTTCGGAAAGACTCGACCTCAAGTATGTCTCGTATTCACTACATCCTTTGTAAGGTGACAAATCAACAACATTGAACGTAGCAGAAACATCATAATGATTTGGAAGTTCAATTTTGTAAGCATTTTCATTAATCTTCTTAAGGACCCAGAATGGACCATCAGCTCGGGGCTTGAGTTTGCCAAAACGACCAGCCAAAAACCTCTCCTTATGCAGATGGATCCACACCAAATCACTTTCCTTATACAAAACCTGTTTGCGGTTTTTATTTGCTCGATCCTTATATTGGTTATTATGGTGAATAATCTACTCTCAAACTTTCTGTTGTAACTCCTTAATTTGTGTAGACTACTCATTTGCATCTGCATTAACCGATTCAATTATAGGAATAGGTGCTAAATCAAGAGGTGTGATAGGGTTGCGACCGTACACAATCTTGAATGAACTCTTGCTAGTAGTATGATTAAGTGACATGTTAAACGTAAACTCAACATGTGGAAGTGTGAGATCCCACTGTTTAGGACTTTTATCAATCAAGCTTCTTAAAAGATTACCCAAACTCTTATTAGTTACCTCGGTTTTCCCGTCAGTTTTCAGATGATGAGAGCTACTAAATTACAAGTTAGAACCCATTCTTATCCACAAAGTACGCCAAAAGTGCATCAAGTTGTTGGATTTCAAGGGGTAATTGGTGAAACGTAAAAACTCTACAGCTGCGGGTTATCAAACTCTAAACTACAACTCTAGGTACGGGTGTTGCTTTCTACGTGTGTAGTATAGCACGGGATACTTGTTTGATGCGGTTTTGTTTAACATATAGAAGGTGGTGGGAAACGGGGTGTCTAACGGGCTGGTGTAAAGTGGCTGGTCGAGAGCTTCGTTATGGAATTTGTTAGTTTCACACAATCTATTTTACCCTTTTGGTAGAACTTCCCTTGGGTAGTTATACTCCCAGGTGCAATATGATACGTGTTAGTTGGGGTTAGTGTGTTTGGAGATATTGACCACCTCATAAGGCTTTTAGGGATACTTACTAAGTACTGGGACTTTAAGGTTGTTAGAGGTACTTGCTAATTTAATAGTTTTAGGTTTGCCTATTTGTCCTCGCTCATCATAAGTCTTTTAAACAGGAACAACAAGTGCCCGTACCTGTTTAGGAAAATGCGATAAACTTTCCAAATTTCACTGATTAGCTGTTTTGTGTGGAGTTGGTTGGTTTATCAGTTCTCGCTATTTATAGTATTATCATTTCTTCCCAGGAAGACCCTAGTCGACAGGTACCGATAATTTATACATAATTATTTTATTTATTTAAGGACGTGTACTAATCCAGAGACTTTACACCTACAGCTGTCTTAAGGCCTATAGGTCAAATCATCAGACCCTCCTATAAGAATACGATAAATCTCTTTCTACATTTAGAGGCAAATTATATTTGGTTACTCAAATAAGTGCACACTACGTCTTACTCCCTACCTAGTCGTAGCGCCAACTAGGCTCTCACTTAAATGTCATCTCTTATTATTACGCATCACGTCACATAACTTTATGGGAAGACTCTACCAGGCTACCTCTTATTCAAATTTTAGTCTTGCTGGTAGGGAATTGTTGGTTTCGTACCTTTTGCGCACTTGCTCCAACACAACATCGTTAAATGCAGAGTTGAAAATCAAGAATGTCAACGCACCCTAAGCGCATCATACATCTTGATTTTATAATTTGGCCCTTGTGTTGTGCCCATTGTTGACAAATTCGAGAATGGCTAGGGAGAAGATGATACTCTAGTTGACAAGAGAGGTTTTGCAGGAGGAGGGCGGGTGCTCGGCGTTAGGCATATAAGGTGTAGGTGTGGTGATCTCGCTCTGTGATGTTTTCATTTTTCCTTGGCTTAACAGGGGGTCAGACATTGTATAGGGACTAATTTGTGATTTAAGGCGCTTACTTTTGTTTGTGATTTTGTGGCAGATAGCAGGGTGGGGGTAACTTCTGGACAATACTAGTGAATGATGCGTCATCTGCCGGTTTTTGGATGGCTATTTGGGCGTTCGGCCCCGTAGCACTGGCTTAGCTTATCTACACTACATTTGGCACAAATTACAGTCAGGTGTACTAGGATGCCAGATATTAAAGGGTTTTTTGGGAAATATATGGGGGGGGTTTGTGGGAGGGGGACGAGGTCTGGCGGAGGCGCCAGAATGTTGCGTGGGGCGAGTTTCTGTGTGGTTAGGGGATGGCGGGCGGGAGGGGGGTTTGAAGTTGTACCTTGTGAAGGGGAATTCGTTATAGGTCTGGGGCTTTTTGGGTGCGTTTTTGCAGGGGTTTCGGACAAGATGGCCTGTGTTATTTATAACTAAAAGAAATCTGATAACGTCTAGCACTGGTTCTGGGAGCACAGTGTTGAGGCGGCGGCAGTATTTTTACTATGGTGATAATGACGTATTTTAAATTACGTGGCCCCATTCTCATGGATAAATATTCCGAAATGGAGGGTTCTCGGGGACTACAATAGATCAGGTTCAGTGGGGAAAATAAATTGGGTTGTACCTGGAACGATTGGGAGTTAGATTTGGCTGCGGGTGAACAAGGCGAACGTGTTTGTCTGAAAAACAACTAATCCTAAGGGGAAAGTCACATCCCATGATACAAGAATAGTGTCACTTTTGCCCGTACCGTGGGAAACAGGTCGCTCACGGTGCCTCATTTGTTACGGCGTGGGCTAGCATAACCTATTCTGCTCAGGGAAGGTTGTGGGTTTTAGGGGTGACAAAGGGTGGGTTGCGGCCTATTCTCCCAGCTTTTTTATATTGAGATACATAATAAATATAATACTTAGATACAAAAATAACCAATAAGGTTTTTTCTTTATATCACAGGAATTCTCTTAGTCGACTCATGATTTCATTAGTCGTAACATGATGTCACTCGACGCATTTGATAATCCAAAGGGCATGACCATCCATTAATATAACTCGGCTTTTCTAGTGTTCCCTTTGAACGTGCCGTCTTCCATTCGTCCTCTCGGCCTAATTCGAATTGATGATAATACTCCTAAGCATGGAATCTTCTTGAGAAAACTAGGCCCCCAATCCATGCACCATGTAACTGATCAAAGTATAATTCATCAAAACAGCATATTAAGGATCTATACCTTGATCTTGATCGTATTAGTGTTAGACTATCTAAATGCATCATCAGAAAAGGGACACCCCACACATGTTTCGGATACCATTACATAAAAGTGGGTATCGCAACTTGATCATACTTTCATTCTTATTAATCCTTTATGGTGTAATTCTGTTTTCCTACGCTTGGGTAATCTCATCATACTCCTTAGGGAGTCTATCGATTATTAAGCTTTGTTAAGAAAGGAAGAACCTGGACATAAAGTAAATTACAATGTTGTTTATCATACCGCCATTCTTACAGGCATGCCAGATTTTCGTCTTTGTTGGGTCAGCTGACTTATCTACTCTTTTTGGTTCGGGTGTAGGTTGAACTGAATTCTTAGTATTCCTCATTGCTTTACTTGTTTTACTCCTTAAACCTCTTATTTTTAAAGCACAAATGGAACTCATCCCTTTACGATCTTTTCCATATTCTGATGATTTTAGGGAACATTGAAGCTAGGCTTATCCTGAGGAGGGGCCTCAGAGAACCGGCTAGGGGTTCGAGATTCGGTTTCAATTGGGAGGTGTACATCGTGGATCGGAGGTCCAGGGGGGTTAATCTCTTGGGGTACGTTTTAGTTATGACATGAATGTCGCGTTTTTAGTCTTTCCGTGCTCTATTGCCCTTGGCGTTTTCCGCATTAACGTGTGTCCGTGTAAAGGCTTGCTTAGGGAGTATAGATATAACTTTCAAGCACCATTCGATCGGCGGGAGGGGGGGCACTCGGATTTCTTAGGGATTATACACATTTTCTGAAGCGAGTCGAGGTTAGGGTTCGATAGGCCGAGGAGCCCGTACACGTCAAACTCCGGTTTTCTAGGTAGGAGGGTATGGTGGGGGCGCGTTGTTTTCATTACCCTAATGTTTTACATCTTGGGGAGACCATTGGGGTTATACAATCTTATTATCCATATATAAATTAACACGCGAGCTGTACGCTACGGCATTTATGATTTACAGGTAGAATACCTTTTATTACAAGAATAGAAGACAGCTATAACTTTTTAGCATCCAGAAAAGCTTACACCAAGTTTTTAAAGCCCAGGTATACCGTAAACAACCCCCGTCTTTATTACGCCCGTGTGCTATACATACAACAGCGCGGAACCAACTACACATAGATTCTATCTGTATGAGATTAAGAGTTGGGCACAAAACTTGACGGTCCGAAGACGCAAATAAATTTGGTAGATTGGAAGCTATGGTTCGTAGTTTGTGGTTTAGCATAAACAAAAATCACCAAATTATTGAACTATGCACACAGCTAAATATAGATGTTGAAAGCTGGTGAGGTTAACGCTCTCCACACTAACAATAGTCAACAAGAAAAAACCCTTTTTTGTCGGGTTTAATTAGCAATCGAAACAACTTTTGGAAGAAATGGTGAATAACAAATAACCTCTTGGGTTTTTTGATTCTGAATCAGTGCCAAAGAAAGAAAGAATGAAACTAAGGATAATATATATAATTATTTTGGTGATTTCAAGCCGTGGTCTATTGTTTAGGTTTTATTCCCAACTTAAAGGGTGTGTTTGTGGCTAAGGTGTCAGGGCCAGTCTGACGTGTGATGGTCGATGTGGTCATGACCAGTAGTTTGGTTTGCGTTTTGAGGGAATCATTAACAAAGAAGATTGCGGAAGCAGGGTGGGTGTTGGGCTGCGAAAAGGTTATGGGAGGGGTGGGTAGTTTTTGTTTGTGGGTTGTAGGGAGGCTTTATGGTGTTACGGGTCGTTGGGGCTAATCAATCGAGAGGTTTATGGACGGGTAGTATAGTTGTGCGTTCCCATTTAGGCTGTAATAATTTCTGGAATATATTTTATACAATTATGGACATATTCCAACAGCTCCTTGGACATGTATAAAAGTATTAATAAACATTGGAAAGCGTCTCAGCTCAACACGCCCCAATGCTACCAGAATAAGAAACTCTTGAGTGTGGTTTCTCTGGGGACATTATTTGAACTAATGATTTTTGTAATTTGACAATCCCTTTTTTTGGTTGTTGACGAATTACTTTGTTTTTAAATTGATATGGATCAATGTAAATTCCAATTTTAACGATTCTCGTTTTTCTCAATTTATGACAGTAATCTAAGATTACCTGCTTAAATCATAGTATTCTTATCTTCAATCTGAAGGTTTTAGGTACTATCCATGCGGTGTATTTATTTCTATTGGAGGGGCCCCTTGTCTATGGGGGAAATATCAAAAGTCTTTAAACAAGGAACAAAGTGCGTAAGTTTAGAAAAGCGATCAACTACCACCATCACTGAATCTTTATTGTGTTGAGTGTAAGGTAAACCTAACACAAAATCAAGACTAACATCTTCCCAAGGAGACGTGGGTACCGATAAAGGAGTGTACAAACCAGCATTACACCTACGAGTCTTAGCAATATGACAAATCCGACCCCTCTCTAGAATACGATTAACATCTCTCTCCATTTGAGGCCAATAAAATTGGTCTCAAATAAGAGCCAACGTCTTATCCCTCCCAGAGTGGTCAACTAGGCCTCCTAAATGACACTCTAATATAATCGCCTCACATACAGAACTTAAAGAAAGACACATCCATGCACCTCTAAACAAATAACCATCATGCTTGTAGAATTGTTGGTATGTACCTATTGCGCACTTGCTCCAAACAACACGTACATGCAGAGTAGAAACCAAAGAATCTCAACGACTAATTAAGCGCATCAACAACTTGATTTTGTGATTTGTCTTATGCTTGATGACAAAAGAGAAGGCTTGGAGAAACTTTACCCATTTAGCATGTCGGGGTTTGATCTTGTGTTGCCCTTGAATATATTTTAGCGACTCATGATCAGAAAACAAAACAAATTCAACGGGTAACAAATGATGCCACCAATTATCAAGGCTACAAATAATTGCATAAGATTCTTTATCGTATTTTGAATACTTTCCACGAACATCACTTAACTTCTTAATAAAGAATGCTATAGGTCGTTGGTTTGACTCAAAACACCACCAATGCCAACACCTGATGCATCGCACGCAACCTGAAAAATGTCATTAAATTTGGTAAAGCTAATACAAGAGCTTGTATTACCTTAATTTTCAAAAGTGAAAATGCCTTGGAAACTTCATCATTCCATGAAAAGCACCCTCCTTTCATACACTCAGTAACATGTGCTATATAATAGTGCTAAAACTCTTGATAAAATGACGATAAAAGGAGGCCAACCCATGAAAACTTCGAATGTCGTGTATCGTAGTCGGAGTTGGCCAGTTAATAATTGCCTCAATCTTAGAATCATTCATCTTGATCCCGTTACTAGAAACAACAAATCCTAAGAAAGTCACCTCATGAACGAGAAAATGACACTTTTTCCCGTTAGCATATAACTTTAGTTCCCTCAACACCAAAAATACTTGACGAAGGTGAAAATGTTTCCCCATAGTTTTGCTAAAATTTAGAACATCATCAAAATAAACAACGACAAAATAACCAATAAGGTTTAAACACATGATTCATTAGTCGACACATGATTCATTAGTCGTAATGAACGTACTCGGCGCATTTGATAAACCAAAGGGCATGACCATCCATTCATATAACTCGTCTCGTGTCTTGAACGTTGTCTTCCATTCGTCCTCGGGCCTAATCCGAATCTGATGATAACTACTCCTAAGATGGATCTTTGAGAAAACTGTTGCACCATGTAACTGATCAAGTAAATCATCAAAACGCATAATAAGGAATCTATACTTGATCATGATCTTATTAGTGGTTCGACTATCAATGCATATCTGAAAGGCCCCACCATGTTTAGGAACAAATAAAGTGGGTATCGCACATAGACTCATACTTTCTCTTATTAATCCTTTATGGAGTAATTCTGTTACACGCTTGTGTAACTCCTCATACTCCTTAGGGTTCAATCGATATAAAGCTTTGTTAGAAATGGAAGAACCTGGAATAAAGTAAATACAATGTTGTATATCCCGCATCATCGGCAAGCCAGATTTCGTCAAGTATTACATCATCAAACTCACTCAATAATTAAGGGTTGAACTTGAATCAGACTAACTCTGCTAACTTGTTTTACTCTTCAACCACTAATATAAGCACAAATGGACTCATCTTTACGACATCTTCAAATTCAGCTCGTTTTAGGAAAAGAGTAGGTTCATCTTCGTGGGATCCCCGTGTATTAACTGAAACCAATGTGATATGCACGTCGTCCTTTTAAAAATTGTACGTATTATGAAAGCCATCATGTTTAGTCTTCCGATCAAACTGCCATGGTCTACCTAAGAGTGTGTGACATGCATTCATCGGGATAATCTCACACCAAACCTCATCATTGTATTTTTTTCCTGTCAAAAATTGAACCAAACATCGCTTACTGACTTTAACGAAATTCTCCTTCTTCAACCACGTAAACTGATGCGGTTCAGGATGGTTTTATGCTTTCAAACCCAACTTTTCTACCATCTCTGTTGAGACTATTGGGTTTTACAATCTAATTAACCATATTAATTAACACGAGTACGCAACGGAATAAAGATAACATGTAGAATACATTAATTAACAAGAATAGAAGAAGTATACCTTTTAGCACGAAACGATACACCGTTTAAAGGTAACCGTAAACACCGTCTTCTATATACGCGTGTGTATAATACCACGCGAAACCACCAAGAATCAAAGTATGATTCCTCTAAGCTTCCACACACAATACGTTCTTAGCAAACAATGAAGTATGCTAGTACTAGTAGTGGTTTAGCAAACGATCAACAATTCAAGCAAACCGAATAATCCTTGTTCTTAAAGTTGAACTAACAAGTCAACAAAAAACCCTTTGTGGGTTAATAAGCAATCGAACAAAGTAGGAAGAAGAAAACAAAACCCTTTGGGTTTTGTAGATTCTGTCGAGCAAAGAAACAAAGATAATATATATAATTGTTTTGGTATTTCAAGTCGTGTGTCAAAGAATGAAATCCCAACATGTATATATATATAGGCACTTAGACTTTCCTAATCCTATTAGGACTAGATTACCAGCCGACTAAGGAAAGCTAAAAGCTTTCCACACCCTCTCAATCTTCGGTTTTGTATATTTAGTCCCTTAACTCTTTAATGACTAAAATAAATATTTAATACTTGTTATCATATAACGGTCGTTTGCTTAACACACTATTTAAACATTGTTTACGTATAACGTGTGCGTCCCCTTAGGCTCGTATAATTTCCGGACATATACTTTTATACAATGGACATATTCCAACAGAGACCACGTTTTCACAACTCCCCCATCAATAATCATGTTACGAACCTTACCTTTAGCCATATACTTGGTGCGAAAAATGTTATTACGAAGCCAAGAATTACTATCAATTGATTGAGAGACCACAACATTCAAAACTCTATGAATCACTAACGTTTCTCCACGATCAACATACACTAATTCCTCATTGTTAACCAACTCATCACCATCAATTCTAACCACCATTTGTAATTATTTTTAAAATTTTTTGGTTTATACATTTTCATACGTTTTCATCCGTTTTGTCCGTTTTTATACGTTTTCATCCGTTTTTATTTGTTTCATCCGTTTTTGACAGTTTACATCCATTTTTGTATGTGATTTTTACGTTTTTTTTCTGTTTTTGTACCTTTTTTTAACGCTTTTATATGTTTTTTTTCGGACAGACATAAACAATATCAAAAGGGAATCCACCTATGCTAAACCTACTTGTGATCTCAAGTCTAAGGATTTATGTAAATAAAATCACGTACAAGATTTCACCTTAATGACAGTCAAAATCCAAAAGTGATGATTCTTGTGGTGGATAAATCCCAATATCATTTTATGATATCATGTGAGTTTGATGACTCATCCTTAATATCTCTAATAACACCAACCACTCAGAATTGTCCTTAGATTAAAACAATATTCCCATATTGTTAATCGACAACGGAATAATTTAGAATAAGTACATTTATTATCATGGATTTAAAACATGCAAATATAGGAACACAATTTATAAATATAAAAGTAACAAAATACCAATTGTATCTTTAATCATAATAAACTTGATTTACATCCCTTATCCAAATCCTGGGAGAGAAGCGAACACAGATCTACTCCTGGTCGTAGCCTGTACTCTGAGCAGGAACGAAGTCCGCCATGCCCCTGCCAGTTGAGATTAAGCTACCTATTTGATAAACCATTGTAAAAGGATCACTAGATTGTTATACTGTGTAAACTTTTAAGTATCCATATTTCGCAAGTTCAACACAACTCGCGAACAATAATGATATCGTACTTTGATAGTGGATCTGGCAACCTTTCTGAACTCCCGGTTCAATAGCATAATGATTTCAGTTTGAATTGCCCGCAGTACATATTTAAAGGTTCATTTATCGTTTGTACTATCCCAAGCCCTGAGATAAACTTCCTGATCCAAACAGCTTCCATGGCAGCTTCTGAAGCAGCTATGTATTCAGATTCTGTAGCATACATTGCAGTGGTACTTTGCTTGGAGATCTTCCAATCCACTGCGCCTCCATTCAAAACGAAAACATATCATGTTTGAGACTTTGTGTCATCTCTACCAGTCTCGAATCCAGCATCACAATAGCATTCAACTCTAAGTTCTGTGCTAGGATTTCCACCATAAACCAAGAACATATCTTTGGTATTTCTTAAATACTTAAGAATGTTTTTCACAACAGTCCAGTGAGGTTCACCTGGATTCTATTGAAATCGGCTTGTCATATTTTGTGCGAACGCAACATTAGGTCTAGTGCATCTAACCGTATACATGATGGATCCTACAGCCGAATCGTAAGGTACATTTTTCATGTGATTTACCTCATTAGGCGTTTAAGCACCTTGTGATTTGTTCAAGTCAAGTCTTTCTTGCATGGGGATATGACCACGTTTGGAATTATCCATTTTATATCTCTTCAAGATCTTATCCATGTAAGCATTTTGACAAAGTCCAATTAATCGCTTCGATCTATCTCTATAGATTTTGATTCCAAGAATAAATGCTGCTTCCCCCAAATCCTTCATCGCAAAACACTTTCCAAGATAATCCTTTACACGATGAAAACTGGAATGTGATTACCCATGAGATAATGATTTCAACATATAAGAATGATGGAATGTAACGATTACTTACACCACATAGCCTTTGATAATAACACTGGCTCATCAAGAATTTTGAGCAAAACCAAACTTTTGATTTCCTCTTCAATCTTTTATTCCTGCTTCTTGATCTTGCTTAAAAATATAAATGGATCCTTAAAGCTTGCATACTTTCCTTGGGATGAATTAGGAGCAACAAAACTTCAGGTTGCAACCTTATAGATGTCTATCACATCAAGGTAACCATTTAAGAATGCTGTTTTAAATATCCCGATTTGCCATATCTCATAATCAAAGTATGCTGCTATAGATATTGAAGAATTCCTAATACTCTAATGTCAAGCTGACAGTTGAGAACGGATTCTTCTTAATCAACTCGTATATATGAGTGTAACCCTTAGCTTACAAGACGAGCTTTAATAGACTGGTACAATACATCCATACAGTCTTTTTCTTAAAAATCCTCTTGCTCCTAACGTCTTACCTGCCAAAAGGAGATCGAGCCAGGACCCATACCATATTTGTCTATACATGATTTGTAATTCCCCATTCCATAGCATCAACGCGACATATTAGATTCTACTAAATCCAACATTAAATCGGCATTATTAGCTAGAGTTTTCATTAAGATCCCCTAGACTATGCTCGCTCCACCTCACATTAGGAATAACGGTTTGGAGAACGACCATGGACCTTTCAGACCTACGAATCAGAATCTCTTCCTCTTGTGGTGGTTCAAAACCCTCCACTTCTTGAGGAATGTTGCTAGTGATATCAGAAGGTGTTGTATCTTCTTCTTCTTGAATTTCTTCAAGATCTACCGCCCTCCCACTGATTTCTTGACTTAAGAGACGTTTTTCAAAGAATTCAGCATACCTTGCTACAACAATTTTATTTTCAGGTGGGAAGTAGAAATAGTAACCCATCGTTTCCTTTGGGTATCCTATGAAGATAGACTTAACAGATCTTTGTTCGAGTTTGTCAGGTGTATCTCTCTTCACAAGAGCCTCACATCCCCAGACCTTTAAGTAAGACAAGTTTGGAACTTTTCCATACCACAGTTCATATGGTGTTTTGTCAGCCTTAAAAAAAACACTGTAGTGACATGCCATGGTTCACGGTAACTCCAATCGAACGCACAAAGAAGCAGAGAATCAGGTCTGCGCGAAGCGTATTAAAAACCTGAATTCTTTAGGAGTGTTGACCACTCTGCCTTAAACTTCTCTTATAGTTTGTTCTAGTGGATGAGCCGTACTTCCTATGAGTCAATAGCGTCTTGTTTTATTCATAAAAAACTTTAATTTTGGAAACACATTATGAACTATGAATTGCTAGTCTAATCATGGAAGATTTTATATCGGATGTAAGCCGAATCCACTTTTGACTTTTTGCATTATATAGTTCATAATTAATCTTATTTCGATAATCATTAGTCATGTTTATATTTGTTTTCCAAAAAACCCTTTTATTTTCTCACAAGTCAAGAACTTAAAATAAAATATATAAACATCAACTAAACTAAATAACATTTATTTTAACTCACTTAACAATTAAGGCATGCAAACCATTAAATATGATCCTAATTATCCAATAATTTAATCATGTATTTATTCACATAAGGCTCCTTCGTCCTATAAACTCCGGCCACATCCATCGATATAATCGATTGCGTAAGCCTTATATAAATAAATACCACATTGCACATAAATCTTTTAACTATTTTTAGGCCTCATTAATTCAATAATAAGTCTTCTTCCCCGAATCTTGAATCATGGAATCAATACCAATTAAGAAAATATTTAAAATTATGCGTATCTTGATCATATTTAAACCAAATCCGTTTAACAAATTAACAAATTTTTAAATATCTAATTATCAATCATGGTAAATTTTTCATGATCATATCATGTATCTCCTTTAACAATTAACAAAACATAAAACTGTAACATATTATACATTTAGTTTTTATATATAAAATTGAGCATAACAACCAAGATCTCTCTAATTGAAAAAATTTATTAACGCGTCAGATCAAATCCTTTTAACAAAACCGTCCCGCCACCAGGGGCAATTAAAAAATTAATCACGAAACCCCTAATTGGTCCAATTTTATACTTGTAATTTAAAGATTCCTACACGATAGATATCGTGATGCCACAGTTGGGTTATACAATCAAATTAACCCGTATAATTAACACGAGTACACAGCGGAATAAAGAATCAACAAATAAATACAATAATTACACAAGAATCAAAAAGTATAATCTTTTAGCACGAAACGATACACCGTTTAAGGGTAACCTAAAACCCAGTCTTCTAATATACTGGCGTGTGTATAATACCACGCGAAACCATCAAGAATCAAAGTATGATTCCTCTAAGCTTCCACACACAATACGTTCTTAGCAAACAAGAAGGTCTGCTAGCACTATTATGGGTTAGAGGCAAACGATCACCAATCTTGACAATTACCAAGCAACCGAATAATCCTCTGTTCTTAAGTTGAACTAACAAGTCAACAGAAAACCCCTTTTTTGGGTTAGATAAGCAATCGTAATACAAGTAGTAAAAGAAAACAAAAACCCTTTGGGTTTTGTAGATTCTGTCGAGCAAAGAAACAAAGACAATATATATAATTGTTTTGGTATTTCAAGTCGTGTGTCAAAGAATGAAATCCCAACATGTATATATATATATATATATATAGGCACTTAGACTTTCCTAATCCTATTAGGACTAGATTACCAGCCGACTAAGGAAAGCTAAAAGCTTTCCACACCCTCTCAATCTTTGGTTTTGTATATTTAGTCCCTTAACTCTTTTAATGACTAACAATAATATTTAATACTTTGTTTAAACACTATCAACGGTTCGATTGCTATAACAACACTATTTAAACATTGTTTACGTATAACGTGTGCGTCCCCTTAAGCTCGTATAATTTCCGGACATATACTTTTATATAATGGACATATTCCAACACGTTCTCACCTTTTTTAGGGATTTTTTGGATTAGCTTCTTGCATTTTGTAAATTAAGTATGGTGTTTTTGCTATCCAAACAACTTATGGCATAATAGGGTGAAGTGGCCTATCCAAAATAGGTGGTTAAAGCCACAACTATAACGGGTAGCCAATGCTATACTTACAGTTGAGCTGCGTCTTTGATTTTACTATCAGACCTTTTATATGATATAAATACTAATATATGAAAATGGTAGCCCTGGGAAGATTGTGCGAGTACTTGATATGAGTCGGTCCAATATTTGTATTACTGTTATTAGATTTGTATTGGATTAAAAAGCTACACAATGGGTTTCATCAAATGTGTTAATGAAAAACTTTTGGCACTTCTCGCATCGGTAGAAACGGTGGTGTGTTAGAGTTGGGTTAAATAATGATTTATTTAAATTTAATGACTGTAAAAAGTTTAACTTGCACTGTTTTGAGGTAATTAGTATCATGTTTATGACCATTATTCTATTTTATTTTCGCGAACAGGATGGCTCCATAACCACTGATATTTCAACGATGGTGAAAGAAGCAAAACCCTCCGCACACAGGATGGCAAAGAAGGGAACTTGCGTGCAATGCTTTCGACTACGCAATATGTATGTAAAATCTTCTGAGTTCTTTTTATCTTTAACATGATCAACTTGGTTCCAGTAGCAATCATATACGAATCTAAAACTTTAAACACAAAAGCTTTCAGTGACAAAAAAAGGTTGTAACCCCAATGGCATACCCCCAAATGAAGGTGAATGCAGATTCTATTAACCACCCTTAAGAAGCATTGCTGCCATTGCCATTAACACTGGACTCGAAACAAATTTAAGTTAGCTTCTAACCCGATTTAAGTATTTAATAGTTTTTTCTCGATTCTTATTTTACAGATCCTTGGTGCTGACAGTGGCTGATAATACTTTGGTGTACAACTATAAAAGCAGGATCTCATCATTCTGGTCACTCTAGAAACAACTATAACTCTGAAAAGGTATTCAACCTACTGACCGGATGTGACATGGCATAGAAAGGATAAACAACGAGGAGTCTTTGAATTGTTTTACTGTCGCGGTGTGGTTATGTGATTTAATATCTCTATGTTTGGCTTCTATATCGACGTGCTGATTTAACAATGTTTAACCGTCAGTTGCATCTGCTTTTAACATTGGCTTGGGTGATTGTGCCGAAAAGACATGTAGGCGCCTTTATTAATGATGGTGAAGAAAGCAGCACTATGAAGGAAGTTAAAACAGATTATGGTCCTGTACCATTATATGTAGTTGATTTGGTGTACAGTGGATTTTTCCCATCAAAGCAGCTGGATCGTGTGGCACCCTTCTTCACGTCGCTATCGTACAGGTAGTATAAATTTTTTTGTCACCAACTTTAAGCATGGCTGTCCATATGTATAGTTAAGTGTAAATGTACATTGTGAGTATTTAAATAGAATTTTATTAAAAAGAGATGGACTAACTTATATATCATCTAGATACACCGAATACTGAAGATTACTAAGTTGAGTTTCCGTAGATTAAATTGAAATACCATATTGAATTTGTAATTTTTATTTTGCAAAAATTCAGCCAATATGAACTTATTCTACAGATCATGAGCGAATAAGCAAATGGGTATCTGACAACAATATGGACTGGATTCCTGGTATGAAAAACAAAATCGGTTAAGGGACTTCGCAAATTAGTCATCAAACTAGAGACATAGATGACACCCAAGCTGGAACAATATGATAAGATAGCGGCGGCAATTCCTAGAGGCTCACTATTTGCTGTTAACACGTTTGATGCCTTGGAACATGATAGTGTTAACGCCTTAACTGTCACAAACCCGCGGGCTTTCAATATAGGCCCACTAGACATGATGCAACAACATTTTTGGGATGAGCGGCTGAAACAGCTTGGGTCGAACCTTTGGAAGGAAATCTAAGTTGCATCGATGGGCTAGACACAAAAGACCCTGATGTTATTTACAAATAATCAAGACATAAAGACTCCTGAACCATTGATTATTTATGATTTTGAATGTTCTTTTGTCGTTTACATTTGTAATGTCAAGTGTTTTGTATATGTTTTAAAATGAATAATATGATTTTAAGTGTTACATACTTTAAGTTGCAATAGCAGTTTGGTATTATATGCTCCTTTTATTATTGAAACCATATAAATTTATAACCGAATGACAAAGAAACCTCTATAACAAAAAACATTTGATGAAAAATGCGCTGCAGCGAAGCGTGGGTATCAAACCTTGTTTGAGACAATTGTATGAATATGGTGTATTTTTTTTGAAACAATTAATGTTAAGAGCTCACCTAACAAACATTATTGGTGGATCTGTACACTCCAAATTATATAAAAAATCATTCAAGAAATCATAATGCATCATATAGTCTCAACAATACTCAATTAAACTATAAATTACTATGTTGAAATGGCATAACAAAATTAACTTATTATAATAGACAAAGATCAAACATAATGAAAACAAAAATAAAATTCAAAACGGATGCATGATTGTTCAATTCTTGGTTGAACTCTTATATTAAGGAGTACTTGCTGTGTTTTCAAATGGTCGAACTCTTACTAACTTACACATAGGAAAGTAGGTCATTAAAAGTTTACAAAGGTTAACAGTAATAATATGCAAGATCATTTTTTTGATACTACTATTATGGACTTACTTAAGGTCCATGAGTTTGAAGTTTCATTTTTCCTCGGTGTAGTGTTTAAATCGTAGTTGGCCAAATATTCAGTCTTATTGTATCCCGATCACATCTATCATACAAAATTTCGTGTTACATTCATAATTGGTAAAAAGACTAATGTTTCAAAATTACCGAATTGGCCTAGGGCTTGAGTTTCACATTCCAATATCTTCTTAAAAGGTTTGAAATACCATGGAAATATTCACACTTATGAGTCAGTCTTGCTATTAAAGCTTAGACGCATTCGGTTCAGCACAATGCAATAAGAAGGTTGCATGATCACAGGTAAACTGCACTTCTGCAATACATGCATCACATCACCTTCATTAAGTTGGTGCTAGAATTAGCAGACACTCAAACACTCCTTTACATTTTGGCGCCCTGTAAAATTGCAAAATAAACATATGAACATAATCAAAGACTTGAAAAAAATATAGAGTAGACGTTCTGAATACCATAACCAATTTTTTTTAGAGAATGGAATTCCATAACAAAATGATGTATTGATATATTAATGATATACCTTCTCATCTATTATGATCATCTCTAGATCGATCACTTTGGGTCTGCTGTGAATGGAGACTCACGCTTTAATGAATCGTGGCTTTTATAAGCGTCATTAACATAATTCTCCCCACATGTATTAATAGAAGAGATTGTACCATTAAGAAAAAAAAATTATTATGCATTTCAAAGAATGAGTTGAATAACAAAAAAAATAAGCGAATCACACTTTAATACATACCCAAAATAAAATGTGGTTAAATTACTACCACTGGCGGACCCAGGAAATTGAATTGTGGGGGCAAATTTTTTTGAAATAGCAACATAATACGGCGAAAAAAACTAGGATCGGAATGAAAAATGAAGTATTGTCACTTAGAAATGAAGGATTTTAAGGTTTTTGAGTGTTAAATGTCGGACTTTAGTGTGTGAATGAGGGGCAATTTGAGTTTTGAGTGACAGGCATTTTAATAAAACGCTCAAAATTGATGAAAAAATACTCTATAATCTCATCTTCCCCCCCTCCCCCAAAAAAAACCCCAAACATGTATCCGCCCCTAATTACTACACAAAATTATATTCAACATTAAGAAAAAAATTCAAATTACATATTTCAAACATGGAATGTATATACGGTATAAACATAGTGAATAAAGTAATGATTGTGTTGACATTGTAAATATATAATCTTAAAACCATTCAATATAGTCAACAAAGATTCCTTGTATGTAACCCTGCCAAATTTATTTCAACATATAAGTTACAACCGTGTATATGTGAATTTTAAAGATTTCTTAAATAGAAACTGAATCATTATTCGGTCGATTATGTATTAAACACTTCTTAAATTAGTTTCAACTTTTTAATATTTTTAACAATTCAACAATTCAAGGAAAGAGGCTACACTCTTTATAATGTATAGGCGAGTACCCGCACATAGCGATGAAAATTCATTAACGATATACGATTTTGTGGTAAGTGTTTCATGTAAAGTTCAAAATATAACGTGAAAAGATCAAAATAAACTTGCAAACACTCGTAACATGCGGCAAACTCTTAACATGCATCAAAAAAGACATTTATTGAAAATGAAAGTAAAACATTACATCGTTATTATGAGATAAATCTAACAATGCATGTTACTCGTCGCGTAAAACTTTTTGGTACACGACATTTGAGTTGTAGACTCCCTTTTGACCAATTTTTTCTGGTTTCACTAATATTTTTATAGTTGCACGTGGTATCCCTCTAGACAACGCAACATAAAGCTGGCGATGCGAGAAAACAGAGCCGGGCAAATAGAGACCCACATTTGGAATTGTTTACCCTCGGCTTTATAACGGCAAATAGTTATACTCATATTTTGATTAAGCATTTTGTGTAACGTTTTGTGTAACCAAAACATCACTATAAGCATAATTTAATGCCTCATCACGTTGATTACCTTTGAGACAGACACACATGAGTGTAAGCATATGAAAAAATAACAAAGGATACAAATACAATGAAAAAATAAGTATTACAAATATTGTAGATGGCACCATGCGAACCCGAGCGGTGAGTATGCATTGTACCTTTATATATAAAAGGCAATATTGCCTCCCCGAGGTTGCTTTTAATGCCCTTACAAACCCGGTTCAGTTCTTTTGTTTCTATTAACCCGTCCGGCCTGATTCTTCCATTTTTATTATTTCCCACTACCATTTACACCTCCCCCGTCTTCTTCTACAAGCTTCTTCCACCAAACCAAAAAACACACACACATAAACCAGATCTATCTCTCACACATAGTTATGATTCATAAAAAAAAATAGCAGCGGGAGATCAAACCCAATTCCACCATACACTTAGCAATTTCCTGAAACACAAATAAACAAGGTAGGCCATATAATTTGTGTAAGGTTTTTGTTTACATTTTTTTTTCAAGTTTATGGTATTGATTCGTTTTTGTAATTAGATGCAGGATGATTTGAGGTGCGGCTGATATGAACCAACAAGATGGTTAAAAATATTATGAGGTGTGCCATGTGCTTCAACTCATAAAGGTTTTTTCTCATTATTTTTTTTACAAAAATTTTGGATATTGTGATATTGTTAGGTTTAATGCGTTCATGTGAATATGGAGAAAAAATTGCATTTTTTTTATTTTGTAAATTAGGAAAAAATGTATGCAAATGGCTCTCATATCTGTCTCATCAACATGAAATCACAGTGAGTTTCTCAAATTTGTGTTCATCTTTTGTTTTCTTTCCGATTCTTCAAAAAATGATGATACGTGTTTTGTTTGATTTTTGTTGTCAGATGGGTTCATTGAATCCTATTGCACTCAAAAAATCATCAGGTATGTTTTCTTAACCTAACTTATGTGTATTAAATTTAGATTAATATGAAAAAGATTAGGGGTTTTGGTTTATTATTGATTGGTTGAAATTATGTGTTGATTTTAATGAGGTGATAGGCGAGCCTTTTGTGGTTGTGGGGATGAGTAATCAGGGGCCCGACAACTTTAATCTCAGGTTATTTGTGATAAGCTTATGGGATTTTGTATTTTATCTAATGGATTGTTTTTTACTTTTATGAAATCTGATTGTATATTGATGATTTGTGTGATATTTGGGTTTTTATAGCAGAATTCTGTATTGGCATTTGCCTCGGATAAGTCTTGATGTCGTGAAGGTTAAACAGGTACTCGATCTACAGGTGAGATTAACTGAACGTTGTATTATTGATGTGGGGTTTCACATCTGGTTCATTTCTTATGAGGGTGTTTGGGGTTTATCATTATTAACATGCGGAAAATTAGCTTTAGTAGGTAGTGTCCTATTATACAAAATAAGCAAATCATAACATTATTTATGAGGGTGTTTTTTATTCTTATTGAAGGTAATTATGTGCTTATTTTTTGAATTGCATTATTTTTAATTCAGTTTATAATTAATATCATGACATGTGCATGAATTGATGTTTTGAGGTTAAATGCGACTGGAAATAATAAGCCTCAATTGTTTGGTTAAATCAAGTTAGGAAATGTTATGTTAGATGGTTTAGGTAGACGTTCAAGGTCGTAGGCATGAATTGATGTTTTGAGGTAAAATGCGATTGGAAATAATAAGCCTGGTTAAATCAAGTTAAGAAATATTATGTTAGATGGTTTAGGTAGATGTTCAAGGTCGTAGTAAAATATTAAGCATAGTGTGAAATACGTACCTTTCATGGTACATTGTTATGGTGTTTGATGTATAAGTGTTCACAATTAACGAGGAAAAGTTCTAACAATCTACTATCTGTATTAGCAGGTGTTGAACTATGCGTAAAACGGGAATGGGCATCGGTGAAAAGGTACGCGTGTCTTCTTTTTTTAAATAATTTTTTGGATACCTTTTGTCGCATTCTATTTTCAATTCTTATATGTTCCCTTTTAATTTTAAAATTCCATGCTTCGTAGGTGTGGCATCTTCGGAAATTATCATAGGCAATTGTGAATGGCGGGCAGAAGATATATACTCGTTGCAGAAAGATATTGGAACGACAGAAGCTATGGGATTAGGCTGTATTGCAAAAATATGTTGTGTTATACGAATACGCATAGTTTGATACCAGATACCCAATTCCCTTGCATTATCTAAACGTGTTGACATTGATTAGAGGTGGAAATTATGATTGATTTGGCTTATGTTTATCCCTCATATCTAAATCAAATAATAGTACCTAAAAATGTGTTGAATCATATAATATAATATATTTCAGGGTTTATAGTTTCATTTATATCAATTTAAAATGCATGTCTATAGAATATGAATTCACATGTCACCATTGATAAATCAAGATAAGATATGTTTCAACTTTTAACTAGCAAGCATTGGATTTTCTTATCTCCGTACATAGTATCTTGAGTACCTTTTAAATAAACATTTTTTTAATTGTATGTAGCAAAGAGCCCAATTGGTAAAATAGTGCTAATATATTAGTGAAGCTGATTTTATAAAGGAAGTGGACAACAATAGTTTACAGGTCAACCAGCCTAAGTTATTTACTCACAAATGAGTTGATTAGAGTTAAATGGGTAGAATAATTCTAGCTTAAAATGAAGCAGGTCAAAAGTTGATCAAACTATATACTAAGTTCAAAAAATCAAATCAGACCGCTCATTTTGGCACCTCTAACGTTAATCGTTATATAAGTGCAGATTCCGAGGGGAAAGCTCAAGCAGTGAACACCACTTGAAAGAGAGGATACGATGTTGAGTTTGATGGTAACATGGATGGTTCATTCGTTATAGGGTGCTGCTCCATTTTAGGTGAAGCGGAGTGCCCATGTTTAGAATAACAAAAAAAGTAAGCCACACCACAAAATCACAAACTTTATTTTCTTTATTGGCTTTCTGATCTAAACAACCTTTTATGTTTTTTACAGATCTTTCTTGATTAAACCTGAAAGACTCCGTTTGATTGTGCACTGTGGTGGAATACTATTAAAAGGTAAGCATTTACAAATCTACTTATTTTTTTCCTGTTTATTCTTTTTAAAATAACGCGTTTTACAAGCACTCAAAATTGGGTATTTGAACTCCACTTCTCAAATGTTGGCAATTTCAGCCCAATCACGAAAAAACATATCAAACTTCGCTTTATTTGCTGATAACGGGTTAAATGTGTAAAAATGAAAGAGGCTAAAGGTTAAATGGTTAAAACTGGTCACAAGCATAATAAGGAAAATTCAGGTTCTCATTGTTAACGTGTGTTAAAGTGGGCTAACGACTTATATTTGATTATTGTGTAGTGAGAGCCTTGAATAAAATTAAAGCTTCTGTTGGAGTTTTGTGACAATCATGACTTGAGCAGGTTAGTCAAACCCTTAGTATTTGACTTTATGTCTATGGTGATGTGCGGCTTATGTTAGCCGAAGAAACCAATGGGCCTAAACCTTTTAGGCATTCATTTGAGGATGACAAAAGCCGTTTCGAGTAAGCACATAAGGGGTTTTTCTAATTTCGTTTTCCTATGAATTATGTTGTTTACCTGTGATTGCTAGCATCAAGGAACAATGACATCATAGAGTACAACCTGCCTATTGTAACTTATGCAGAGGGGCCGAGTATTGATTTGTTTCTGCCCATTTGATTAATCGGCATCTTACAACTTTCATCATGTGCGTGAAGTTGATCTTTTTTCTTATTCTAAAAAAATTGGGTTTTATGCAGAAAACGAGAAACAATTTTTAGATGGACTCTGACCAAGAAAGGAAGAGTACTCAGAAGGAGCCAATAGGTTTGGCAGAGGAGCATAAGCCAAGTCAAACGACATGAAGTCAAAGGGTATGCCTCAGTTTTACTTGAAAAAAAAGAAAAAAAAAAAGATAACTAGGTTGGGGATTACCATTGCTAAACTCATAATGTAAAATAGTATTCAATGTATCTTATATGCTTTTTGCTTATTTGTTGTAAACTACTGACAGGAGTGTCCCAATGCAATCTCCCTGATTTAATTCCTCCCGTCTTATCAAAGATAAAGTTAAATGTTGCTTCTTTCTTTCTTAGTCCTTCAAGGACATGTACGAAGACAATTTACCCATGGCTATTGGACCTTAAGATTTTCTTGCATAAAGCGTGCTCGGTCCGCACCATCTTTTGGGGAAAGGGCAACCGTTAGTGTTGACAGATAGGTGGGTAAACTTTCCAACCTGATTCTCTGATTGTTATGACTTGATGTAACCAAAAACATATTACGGATCCGATTACCTGAAAACCCATCTCATACAAATGCTAAACACCCCCTGTGTAGCAACTCATGGTAGATAAATAATAAAAATGGATAGATGCATAAGGAATCCGTAACATGTAGCAGTTGAGCGGGTTTGATTGGTTTAGATTACATTGACTTATATAGAATGCCATGTGAGTAGATTTGAAGAATACAGATGTCGTTGAACCAGTTTATATGTTTCTTTGGCAGGTGAGAACTATACACACGGAGCTCCTTACGGTAATGAAAAACTGAATTGCGATGAATGAAAATCAAGAATGTTTCGATCAGGGGAGCCTCAACTCTGAACAAGGTCAGAGTGTTGACTTAAAAAAGGTATGATTTTCATGTTTTTCTGAAACAACTGTAATGTTGTATACGGTACTATTTATGGTAAATTGGTTAGGTTAAAATTGATGGGTTGCAATACTTTTTAATTTATTCCTTTGAAGTAATGTGTGAAGTCCTCTTTAAATGTTTTCATACTCGACATTTCAACCTGTCAATTTTTGCTTACATCAGTTAGTTTAACAAAATTAATCCTACTTGGCTGGGACATAAAAGCAAAATAGCGTGACGCAAATTTTGAAGTCGCTATCAAAAGAGAGAAACATTTAGTGACATGCAACCATTGCACAACCTTGACCTTTTGCTTATAGAAAGTTCTAACAGTGGGGGGATTACTCCGTGAGTTATTAAAAACACACCAACCATATATAGAAGAAATTAACTACGTTTAATGATTATTACGCCGAATGCACACAATAACCATCATAATTTCACACACAAAAGCAACAAAGTCTGAACACATACCAATGTTAACTACCCGAACCTTCAATCCCCTAATAACAACTCCTACAATTAACCCCTAAAAATCACGCATCTTAAAAGCCCAACTTTAAAGCCCAAAATAAAACTATGTGACATACTAAAAAAATAAAAATAAAAGTTAAAAAATCCAACAAATGGAACTTAACATTAAGACATACAAAAACAAAAACTTACACAATTTTGTACTTTAAAAAAACACCGATAAAAAAACAAGCACTCTTCGAACATAAAAATTCTAACGCAAAAACAAACATGCCCCGCGGCAACACGCGAGGTAAATTACAACTCGTTATAAACTATTTCTCAAATTTCCATTTTTACGATATGGAACCTTTTAATGAAACTAGGCGAGTACCCGCGCATATCGGCGAAAATTCCTAGCGGAAGATAATTAACGATATACGATATTGTGGTAAGTGTTTCATGTAAAGTTTAAAATATAACGTGAAAAGATCAAAATGAACTTGCAAACACTAGTAACATGCGGCAAATTCGTAACATGCATCAAAAAAGACATTTATTGAAAATGAAAGTAAAATATTACATCGTTATTATGAGATAAATCTAACAACGCACGTTATTCGTCGCGTAAAACTTCTTGGTACACGACATTTGAGGTGTAGACTCCCTCTTGATCAAACTCTTTTTCTGGTTTCACTAATACTTTGGTAGTTGCACGTGGTATCTCTCTAGACAACGCAAATAAAGTTGGCCATGCGAGAAAACAGAGTCGGGCAAATAGACATTCACATTTGGAATTGCTTGCCCTCGGCTTTCTAACGGCAAATAGTTATACTAATATTTTGATTAAGCATTTTTTGTAACCAAAACATCATTATAACCATAATTTAATGGCTCGTCACGTTGATTACCTTTCAGAAAGACAAACATGAGTGTGAGCATGCATTATATCAATAATGAGACCCAAAGTAAAAAACAACATCTTTATAAATAGAGATAAACTTCAAATGTTTCACATAAATTAACAATCAACATACTCTTGCTATATAAAGCGTTGCACATAAATTAACAATCAACATAGACTCTTGCTATACAGAACACATGATTAGTACGTAACAACTTAACTCATTACAAGTAACAACATTTTAACCTTAGGTTTGTTGTGCACGGGTTGCATAAATGATATGAGAATTCGAACACGAAGTAAGATAATATCTTTGACGACATATAGGTCATATTTGCAATATTTTACGTTTAGTGAAATCATCTGCAATTAATTACAATGGTGAAAAATGTCTAGTGATTTTGGAAGAGAGTTGAGGTTGTGATTGAGGCTGCAACGATGTATGTTGCATTTATAATGCACATAGAGGGCCATGTATATTAAGAAACAATTTGAACTTGTCAATCAACATAATTTATTCCAAAAGTTATGTAAATGAATGATGATTGAAAAGGTATTTGCTAACTTTCAAAATTAACAATATGTTTATAGAGTTTCTAAGTTGTTTGCACAAATATGTACATGGTATTTAAATCACCAACATTAGCATACGATAACAGTAATCGATGTGTAATTAAAATCTCAAGGAATTATAGTAACATTATTAAGTTACCTTTCGCGTGTTTCAATCAAAATAAATTGTTAGTAAAATAAGACTTTCAAAACAATATATGTTTTAATCATAATAAATGCATTGTTTACTACTTAATGATCATGCCAAATATATCAAAATAAAAAATAAAAAAATAGAAACATAATAAATACAAATTTGTCACACTTTATTACCATTTCAATGAACAAAAGTCAACTTACTACCATATTTTTCAATCGTCCAGCTATGTATTTTATTGATTGAATACTTTCAATAATTTCTTAAGATAAATTAAGTTTTTTACTCATTCAATATTTCAAATAATTCAAATTCATATCACACCAAAATTCAAAGTTGACGATCAATATTCAAGATTCTCAAGTTGACTATGACGTAATACAATAAATATTCGAGTAGATATTAGAGTAAATAAACACAGTTCACACAACAAAATGACAACACTTCTAACAAAATATAGACATAATTTAAATGCCAACCAACTACAATATTATTAAGAAAAATTCAATAAATTATAAGAAACAATTAATAACAAAGTTACAACAAATTTAGGTAACAAAATTCATAAATAAAACTTAAAGCAAACAACACAATCTATTCAAACAAATTTACACAAATAAAATTTTCAATAAAATATATACAAAAAATTTAATAACAAATTTTTTAAGAGAACCATAGAGGATTCCGACAAGG
This sequence comes from Tanacetum coccineum, assembly GCA_026074375.1. Taxonomy (NCBI): domain Eukaryota; kingdom Viridiplantae; phylum Streptophyta; class Magnoliopsida; order Asterales; family Asteraceae; genus Tanacetum; species Tanacetum coccineum. Next base: position 87,360 of record BQNB010003184.1, read on the forward strand.
CAGCGGGTTCAACAAAAATGCCGGCAAGACTGTGTCCAAAAATTCCGGCGAGCCACAAATCCGGCAAAGATAGATTCTGGCAAAACATAACAATTATAATAAACTTATAAAATCTCGGATCTATGCATACGTTTTATAGATCGATGAACCAACCTTTGGACGTTACAGCAGCGACGGCAACTCTCCGGTGAGACAAAAGCGGCATCGGCATGACGTGGCTGAAAAAACGCAAAAAAGGTTAATGAATGGTCATAAATATATCAAAAAACTAACAAAAATACATTAAGAATAAAAATGATTTTTTTTATTTTTTATAGGTTAAAAACGAAACATGAATAAATACTTGAAATATCTAACCAAATCCGGCGAGTAAAGTGGCGGCAACAGATTTTTCGGCGAATCCACCGAAGGCTATAATTATTCCGGCAAGCCCCGCGAAATGAAACCAACTTATTCCGGCGACACCACTTCCGGAAATATTTGCAACACCTACAAAATATATAAATCCTCAAAACGTGGCAAATCATATAGATTTACTGAAATATAAAAAAAATACCTCAAAAAATTTAGCGACGGTTGGCGGTCGACGGCATCCGGCGGTGGTGGGACAGCGACCGGTAGTGGTGGGGAGGCAGCCGCCGGTGGTTTGAGAGAAACTGATTCAGTTTTGAGTTTTGAGTATTGAGTATTGAGTTTTGAGATATGTGTGTTTGTGTAGTGAGTTATATAGTTTCGTTACGTACAACTGTTATTATTGCGTACAACTGTTATATGCGTTTCAGCATTAAATTTTTAAGTTTTCAGTTTTTCAAGAATTGTGTCAAAATACTTTATAGATAGTATAGATATAAAAGATTAGTTCACACAATTTTTACTTTTTCACTTAAGAAATAACAAAACCCATTCATATGACCAGATTTCGTTTCAAATGGTTAGAGACACTTTCATATTTATAATAACTAAACATGAGTTTTCAAAAATAACTTAAGACACCTGATTCGCAAATTTTAAGACCCAAAAACATGTAATACGTAGTTTACTAGTCAGTGGTGACTTTTAGTCTATAACTTATATTGTAGCAAGATCTTAGCATGGAATCAAGAATGAACAAATATAAAACACATGCGTAACATCTAATCCTTATGCAAATACAACACAAGAATTACCTCTAATCCGAACGAGTACGATTTGAGAGTGATAATGAAAACGAACACTCAAGAAGTAATTCAATTGTGTTTAGATATATCATCTTTCTTGGAAACTGCGTATCACCAACCATGGCGGGGGCCTGTATGTAAAGAAAAAACAAATAGATTGTATTAGACTAAATCTTGTGTTAGTATAATACCTCGAAAATAACTTAACGACATAGATATGTTAGTAAGTTTAGATGTAAATATTACCCCATTTGGTATTCTAATGATATATTTCGTAATAATTAATATGGTCAAGTAAACCAAAATAATAACATCATATTCACAATAAATATTTTGCATCCATAAGTACAGCAAGTATATGGGGGTCGGTTATGAACGTAAACAAATGGCAAATACAAACCGTTTTATATATTTAAGCAATAGTCAATATGACTTGGTCAATTATGATAATCAGTTATAAAAAATATATACGTATTTGACATTTTTATAAATAAAGCTAAGATATCATATATAATAAATAAAAATTAAATATCAGTTATGAAAGGCTTTCGTTTTAATCGTAAATATATTTAATTTTTCATTTATTATATATGATATCTTAGCAATTTATAAAAATGTCAAATACGTATATATATTCACTTTTTATAACTAATCATCATAATTGACCAAGTCATATTGCTCAAATATATAAAACGGTTTGTACTTGCCTTTTGTTTATCTTCATAACCGACCCCACATACTTGTTGTACTTATGGATACAAAATATTTATTGTGAATATAATGTTATTATTTTGGTTTACTTGATCATATTAATTATTACAAAATATCTCATTAGAATAGCAAATCAAGTAGTATTTACATCCCAAACTTACTAATATATCTATGTCGTTAAGTTATTTTCGAGGTATTATACTAACACTAAGATTTAGTCTAATTCAATCTATTTGTTTTTTCTTAACATACAGGCCCCGCCATTGTTGGTGATACGCAGTTTCCAAGAAAGATGATATATCTAAACACAATTGAATTACTTCTTAAGTGTTGGTCTTCTTAGGGTTGCAAGATCACTTCTGCAATACATGCATCACATCACCTTCATTAAGTTGGTGCTAGAATTAGTAGACACACTCAAACACTCCTTTACATTTTGGCGCCTTGTAAAATTGCAAAATAAACATATGAACATAATCAAAGACTTGAAAAAAATATAGAGAAGACGTTTCGAATTCCATTACCAATTTTTTTTAGAGAATGGAATTCCATAACAAAATGATGTATTGATATATTAATGATATACCTTCTCATCCATTATGATCATATCTAGATCGATCACTTTGGGTCTGCTGTGAATGGGGACTCACGCTTTCATGAATCCCACGAGGACTTAAACCTTTAACTTCGTGGGATTGTATTCCTTCTCTTATATGCCTAAATTGTAGGTTTGCTGGAGAATCTATGCTCGCCATCTTTTCTCTCTTGTAATTTAGCTTGGACTTATGGCGTAAAATTGCTCGATGATGAGGAATTTGGATTATTCCAGATTTTTCTTGTTACGGATGAATGGATCTGCTTGGTTCAAACTACTCGGTTTTCTAAAGCTCAAAAGGAAATGCTAGAAGGGGCCTTTTAGTTATGTGTGGATGAATTTGGAAATTCCGCAAAAGTACTTTTTGGTCTTTCTCATCCGCGTATGGAGCTTCTTTTTGATGATATTGTTTCGTACTCTTTTACTTGGTGTTCCAATAGATGTAAAAACAATATTGATTGGATTTCCTGGAAGAAATGTCCTAAATCCATATCCTTGTAATTTTCTAGCTTCTTGCTAGTTTTTTTAATAATTTCAATTTGCCGTTCAAAAAAAAGAAAGATGATATATCAAAACACAATTGAATTACTTCTTGAGTGTTGGTCTTCGTGAATGTTAGAATAGTCTTGTCTTGTTTGAGGTGTTGGTCTTCTCCGCTGAACCTGATGAAGGCAAGCACTATAATATAAAAGCTTACACAAATAAGGACGACCCACCAGAGGAGGTTTGGAGAGAAGAATGGCACCAATGTTATGGAGAGAGGTACAAGAATGATAAGAAGGAAGGTCGAGTTGACGGGATATGTGTTAAAGTGCTTTTCTTGGTGATATGCGCATGCGAACTTCCAGGGAATATACATATAGGAACCCTCCAAAAATTACACATAAGAGTGTATAATTGAGATCCTCCCCCAAGGGAACAGATACAAGAACCCCTAAAGAGAAAGGTAAAACGATTTCGGAAAAGGTGCATGTGGTTTTCAGAATGGTGTAATGGATGTCATTGATCCAACTTGGTAACAACAAGCTTGCAAGAATCAAAATCCCCCTAGCACAACCGTAGATCCTGAGACAATGATCTTTAACAAGCAAGGTTGGAACAGCTCGTAACAGAAATGTGATAATACCCACCACATGCACGGCAAACAAAAACAAACAGTAAGCAAAAGACCTAAAACACACAAAAACGAACATTAGGGTATTTAATTATAAACATGCTGCATATTACTAATCAAATCTAGTTGATTCAAACGGTTTTAACCAAACAGAAAAAGACGAATTAAGCTTACTGGGGATTGGCAGGGCTTCTAATTGATTGGGTGCTATTTGAGAAACATTCGGACTCCATGAGAGATTTGTGAGTTTAGACTTTAGAAGATAGAGGCGTATTCTAGGGTTAAGACTTTAGAGGATATTGTGAAAATGAATGAATCGATGTCGGTATTATTTCATAAGCCGGTCCTTAATATGGATTACAAGGATAATTCTAGAGACGGGCTTAAGCCCGATAATAATAATAACACATAATACGGGCTCTAACAGATATTTGTGAGTGAATCAGTGAATTGCAATAATTGACCCTGTGGTTTGTCAAAATTACCACCCTTTAATTTATTAGAAAACATGTATATTTGCATTATGTATCCGCAAAAGAAAATATTTCTCTTTTAAACTTTCTATAATGCAGCTTCTCCTGTATCCGGAATCAGATGACTCCGCCCACTTGTCTCAGGTACTTTGTATAATAATTTAGCATCATGGAAGGTTGCACATGCTACGTTCATTGACTAAATCTTGTTTCATGCTTCCGATTGAAACAGAGAAGCTTCTCACTGAACTTGTTGAGGCAGAAATGAACAAAAGACAGGTAGAATAGGAGCTACATGTCTGCTTTACCCATTATCTTTTATATAACATAGAAATTTAATGCTATCTGCAACTTTTGTAACAGAAAAAAGGATCATACAAGGGGAACAAAATTTAATGCTATCTGCTACTTTTTTGGTTATCAAGCTCGAGGTTCTTTGCAACCAAATTTGATTGTGACTATGCCTATGTACGTTCTTTTTATTTTTGCTTCTGAATTAGACATCAATCAAACATAATTTTATACTCTATTCTTAACCATGAAGCACTCATAATGTAGATTCTTGGACATATCTGTTACCATATTCTGGCAGCTGGTTTAAATGGTTATATGGCCACCATAACTAACCTCAAGAGCCCTTCTAACAAGTGGCGCTGTGGTGCTGCTCCAATCACGGTAAACTTTCTTCATCTTTTGCATTTTTTAAATGCTTCATTATATATAAGCCAGTAACGAGCTTGGCATCAATACTTGCAAAGCAGATTAAACTAGTTACTTTTGACATCTTTTGCATTTTTTAGGCTATGATGAGTGTCAAGCATGATGGTCATGGTTATCGGGCAATGACAGTTGGAAAACCTTTTTTCCATCCTGCTACTGTGGTGGATTTGAGAGGCAAAGTATACGAGTATGTCACCTCGCAGAAACTTATTTTAACTGAATGAATTCCGGTTATATATATATATATATATATATATATATATATATTACAAGAAAAAAGTCCTTTAATGACACACAATAGGTGTCAGAAAATGTCAAAAAAAGTGTCACTAAAAGACATTTTTTTCATCTTCACATTTAAAGAGTGTCATTAAAAGTTCAGGTGGTAAAAGTATATAGTGATAATGTTTTGTGACACTTAAAAGTGTCAGGATAGGTTTAAACTAATTCTGACACATACAATCTGTCACTATAGGTGTCACTACAGCTATAAAAATTCTGTTCAAATGTATTTACTGTGATATACATACATTTTAGTCTGCCATATTTATTCAAAATTAACACATAAAAAACTAATAATTAATATAAAAAAAGACAGAGATTAAAACCTATTTAATATTTCAACCATATATCGGTATAGACCAAGTATTTTGCCTAACCACAAACAAGAAACGAACATCTTTCTCAACTATGAAATGCGAGTACATGATTATCGCAATCCAACTAAATATAACTGAGCTAAAAAAAGATGAGCAGCCAAACCATATATCGATCAGACCTCAATACATACCAGCAGCCAAACCATAATTTCGATTGTTAGCAACATTACTCGTTTGAAACTTGGGAAAAGATTGCTCTAACTATAAAATACTTACATGTGCTCAACATTACTCGCTTCCTTTTTAGTCTATTTTACATTAATCCTGCAACAAAAATGAAGCAAACATCATAACTGAAATCACTTCAAAGTTTTGTCCTCACCTGATGTCGTTTGCTCAGGTTGCACGCTCTGAGAATACGCTTCCATTAATGAAAGATTTATGGCTATAGCAATCTACCCATAAGCACTCTGTAATATGGAAATCAAATTTTGTCACTCAAACGTATAGCTTAAAAAAGGCATAGATGTGTGTGTGTTGTAAATCATTACACGTCATATACAAATGAGATACGACCTGTATATGTATATGATCAACTAACATTGGCACAGAAATTGTCAATATTGATTTTGGAATCTATTCCATGAACGGAACAAGGGAGGGAATATAGTCCTACAAAAAATTCTAAGATCAGTGAGAGGCATAACACAAACTGTTTGCGAAAAAGGAGTTTATCTAAATTTTGCCGTAAATAATCAAGAGCAACTAAGCGTATAATTTCCATGTGACCGTGACTAATATATCCCCTTAAGATATATATTTTTACCTTAATATTGAGCATTCACGTGTTTCTCACATTGCACACCTCTGAAAAACAAGTCTCCGCCAATGAACTGCTTGCCCAAGCATACATTTAAGGTTACTTCTGAATCTTCTACACGGAAACACATACATAAGATAAATAAATTACATCAATACAACAAGAATGCTATTTCTTCAACATTCCATCAAAACACAAAAATCTGAAACATTAAATATAATAAAATATATCTTATTTAGTCAATGAAGTGTAAAACATATTTCTTACTTGAACTGACACCTCCTTTTTTTCTTGAAGATCTGCCTTGTTACCAACTAAAGCCAAGACAACATCACGGCTCCCGTGCTTTTGTAGTTCCTGCAGAACACAAAATTTATAATATTACTTTTTAAGAAAATTATTATAGGTATGGAAACATGCATTTGCCATCGCGTAAATTTTCATTCTTATAGCAATGCTGCAAGAACCAGAATGGATAGATATGAAGTTAGGACAATAACTGATATGAAGTCCAAATTCTAGGCATCAGATACTACCTTGACCCAATATTGAGCTTTATGGAATGAGTCAGGAATTGTTATATCATATACAATAACTCCAACTGCCGCACCTCAGTAGTAAAGTAGGGCCAGTGCTGCATACTATTGGGCCAAAACCCAATCCGGGTAATCACAACCCGCTGGACAATCCGCTAGACAAACCGCAGGACCAAAATGACGGTTACAAAGGCAGTTAAATAACTGTCAATTGACAGTTATTTCCCAAAGGACATGATGGTTCATTTCTGAACCGACACGACTTTTACTTGTACCTTTTCATGTAATATAAATAGGAAGACGATTTGTAAGAACAAGAATCTATGACAGATTCTGTAAAGTTATAGCAAGATTTAATAGCAAGTTTATTTCTGGTATATTTTGATTCAAAGCTTTGTTTATTCCGATCCAAGATCAAGTTTTTTCCAACACATACCTGAACAATACACACAGACAAAAGAAGTCTATCATGCAAGTGCGAAGCAGCAAAGATAGAAATCCATGTTGACCAAGTCAACAAAAGCAAAGCATATTGACAATCCTGTTAATCAATAAATAAAGTTTATCTTGCAACAGTACCTCTCTTGGCCAGCGGTATCCCAAATTTCAAATTTAACTGTTGTCGAGTCTTGTAGAGCTATTGTCTGTGAAAAGAATGAAGCTTCAACAGTCACCTGAAATTATTCGTTAAGTGGTAAATATACGTGAATCATGCGATGGTTACCATTTACAGGTATGGCATATGACCAAAAAGTAAATAATATATAGTACCTTGGATGTTGGATCAAACTGACCACAAACAAAGCAAAGAACAATGCAACTTTTCCCAAAACCAGAGTCGCCTAATAGCACCAGCTGTAAATAAATAAATAGTTGACGATAAATGTGAAGAGGGTGGAATAAAACTAAGTTCAATCCATTGCTACATCAAGGAAAGATAAGAGTAAACATTTACTATAGTTGTATTTATTATATTAACTCCTGCCTTATTGTTCCTAATTCTATGATGTAAGCTTACATTCGGCAGATAATAGAGCTTCAAAGTCATGAATATGTTGTGATATTCTAATTTATACGATAGTTGGGCTCAAGCAATGGCAAGATCACTAATAACTTTGTACATTTGGGTGTTGGGTAGTGCACGGCCACCTATTATCAAATTGAGGTATGTTGGAAATATTAATCCAATTAATCTTTGTGTTAATTTAGTATCAAGAATAAGCCCATAAACATTCTGGTTTGGGCCGCAGGCCAACAAACCCAGTAGAAAAATATGACGGTTATTTAGTTTAGGGTTGTAATGTTTAGAAAACATTGTAACATTTAGTTTTGTTGAATCGACATATCAGACATATATGTGACGATTCAGCATGTATAAATAGGTAGGGTTCTGTAACATTCAACATTCAGCAGAAATACAATTGATTAGTTATATATATATATATATATATATATCAGATTCTGTAAAAGGGCTTGTTTGACATTGGCATCAGAGCTAGGTTGACAAATCAAAGGAGGAAAGGCAGAGGGATTCCAACGATTCAAGAAGAATAGAAAACTAAAACCGCAAACACCAATCAAAGAGAGAGAGACAGACAATTTGATTCAGGGAATCAAGTTGACCAACAATTCAGGGAATCGTTCCAGGAAGAAAAATAGAGACCGATTGATTCAGGGAATCTATCAATAGAAAACCGATCGAGATTCAGAGAAGAGAAGAGAGAAAGGAAGGAGCGTTTTTAAAGAGGGGGGAGGAACGTGAGATCAGGAGGAAGAGGAAGAAGAAGGAGTTGTGTTGGGTCGATTAATGATTTGGGCCTAATAACACGCACTACAAAGGATAAAAGTAAGGAGGATTTAAATTGGTTTTAGAAGAAAACCAAATCAAAAGGATATGTCAGGAGACAAAGACGAAAACAACAGAGTTATTTATAAAGAAATCGCCACACGATTATTTCAATGCCCAGTTTTAAACAATACAAACTATACATTATGGGCATTAAGAATGAAGAAGATACTGATGGAAAATGGAGTATGAGATTTGATAGAAGGAACAAGTACATCAAAAGAGAGTGATGTAAAAAAGGATAGTTCTGCGTCAGCATATCTATTTCAAGGGTTACCGGAAGATTTGCAAATGCAAGTTGCGGGATGTGAAACAGGGAAAGAAATTTGGGACTCTCTAAAGTCCTGATTTATTGGGACAGAAGATATACAACAGGCACACTCGCAACAACTTAAATCAGAATTCAAGAGACTTTTCATGAAAGAAGATGAATCAATAGATTCATTTACCGGGAAGTTGATGAGTATTATTACAAAGGCCGCTACATGTGGATTAACGTTTGATGAGCAAACGAAAGTACGAAAGGTACTTAATGCGGTGCCAGATAAATTTCTGCCAATAGTAGCAACCATTGAAATGATTGTAGATTTTAAGACCGTAAAATTGGAGGAGATTGTTGGGAAACTTAAGACCTATGAAGAAAGAATTAAATTTAGAAAAGGAAGCCAAGAAGATAATAGTGAGAAGTTGCTGTTCACACGTCTAGGGAACTACAAGGAAGAGGCCGAGGAAGATTCGCAAGAGATAGTAAGAATGAAGATAGTTATGACAGAAGAAGAAGAGACCCTGTAGATCAAAACTACCATAGAAGAGACATTAGAGAGATAGAATGTTATAATTGTCATGAGTTTGGACACTATGCCAGAGATTGCCCAAAACCAGACCGTAGAAGAGAAATATCAAACCTTGTGGAAGAAGATTTAGAACCAACATTATTGATGGTTACATCTTTAGAAGAAGAACCGGCACGGAATGGAAATGGCATTGAAAGGGATAAAATTCCAAAAGAAAAGTTAGGAGGCATAAGGTCAGAAATAGAAATAGAATTGCAAAGACAATTAGAGAACCTGGAGAAATTGAAACATTAAAGAAACCAGCTGAAAAGGAAGTTTTGGCATCAAGACATTAAGATTTTGAAGATTGAAGAACACAAAGATTAGGGGGAAATATGTTGAAAATATTAATCCAATTAATCTTTGTGTTAATTTAGTATCAAGAATAAGCCCATAAACATTCTGGTTTGGGCCGCTGGCGAACAAACCCAGTAGAAAAAATATGACGGTTATTTAGTTTAGGGTTGTAACATTTAGAAAACATTGTAACATTTAGTTTTGTTGAATCGACATATCAGACATATAGGTGACGATTCAGCATGTATAAATAGGTAGGGTTCTGTAACATTCATTTCAGCAGAAATATAATTGATTAGTTTTATATATATATATATATATATATATATATATATATATATATCAGATTATGTAAAAGGGCTTGTTTAACAAGGTAGAGCAGAACATATGGACCAAATTACAGCAACTATCAAATATATCGTAGAAGTTGGTATAGGACAACATCGGTCACAGAAAACGAAAACTAACAGAATAAAATTACAATGGAAGAAAAAAATCAAAGAGCAAATACTCAAATCCTAAGTAAGAAAAGTTATTTCACTTGATTTTTAATGGAGCACTTACTTTTTAGACTGGCACAAAACTGCTCTTGCCAATGCACAACGTTTGTCAAGCTATCACTAACAATGCTTATTCTAAAAAGGAGACTAAAAATACAAATCTTAAAAGGTGATGCTAGGACCGATATTCCCTAAAACTCTACACTATGTTTAAAAGAAGAAAAAAAACATCAAAAGATGAGCCATGAAGATTCATGGTCCTCTTTGCAAACAGATACATTCAAGGTTCATTTTTTTAGGGTTTGAGCTCACCGTCACACATACAAAACCGAGTAAAGCCCTCCCCTTTTTGCAATGTTCAAATTAAATATCTGCAATGAACATTGCTTAGTTTCCAAATATGTGGTGGTTTCCAATTTTCATATTTAACAAATATCGCAGTAGTTATCGTACAAGTAACCATAGATTATAGTCAAGCAACTGACTCATTTATAGTTCTACACACAATCTATACCTATAAGTATTGCTATAATCAAAAAAAAACAACACATAAGATGATATTAGTTATAATAATATTACCAGTATGATGCATACTTACAAATCTTGGATATACTCGAGATACATGCAAAATACATGCAATGATCGTACTGTAAAATTATGGTAAATTAGTGAAGTATTTGTGTGGATAAAAAAGACGTAAACACAACATACAACATCCCATGAAATTTAGCCGCGAACAACCTATGACATTGTATATTAAGTTTTTCAGGACATTTGGAGCAACATATTCATTATATATTTACTCCTTTACTATTAGAGAAAACATTATAGTTTTCGCGGGCATCTTCTAGCGTATCATTGTTTATCGGGTTAGGTTTAATAAACGTTAACTCGAGTGATGATTTACTCTATCATAACAATCAATCTACCATGAAAGTTAAGCAATGAAAGCTCAAATGATGAATTACTCGTGTTATATCTGCAAAATGATTTGTGACTATAGTTAGTAAATGAGATTCCTAAAGAATTTTTAAAGTAAAGTCAAAGTACATGAATTATGAATCAAAGAACATCAACAATTTATCATATTAAGTGAATTATACATGTAAGAATTGATTTCATTATAATTAAAGAGGGACAAACAAACATATCATTTTAAGTTTCTATTATTCACATTAGATATCTATGAATTTATTGTATTACTATGTAGTAAATTAAACAATAGTCCAAGTACAACATATTATCTTTGTATTTCTGCTTTTTCTCTATATGAATTAACTGGAGCATTGGCCACTATAAAAAATATGGGCCATTAGCCACATAGGATTTGAGCAAAGGGAAACAAAATGGAAGCCAAATTTTGCGGTGTTAGAATGGTTGCAAGAAGGTATTACGGTTGCTTTCCTATCTCCCGCTCATATACATGGTAGGCAATAACAGGTAGTCAATTTGGTACTAAGTTATTAGCTTTTAGAAACTTAGAGTGTTAAAACACTAATTATACCCATTTATAATACTCTCAAATGCCCAAGTACATATATCTTGACATTTACGATGAAAATCTCATTTTCTCATAGGACATGTGGAAATCGTAGATGGGGGGCGAATACGTTTCCATTAAAAATCTTAAAATGTTTCGTATCAAATTACCGATCAAGCGTGATACAATATGATGAGTGTTCATACAAGTTATATACACATATTAATACATCGATTTACAACAATACAACCCAACACACAATATTCACATTTATTCAAGACATAATTAAGACTGTATAATCAACATATCACACAATTGCAAGTATAAATATAAAGCGATAAATGCGAGTATAAATGTAAAGAGATAAGTGAAAGGGAATGCAAACCGGACACGATGATTTATAGTGGTTCGGTCACGAAGAACCTCTTCGCCCTACTCCACTCCCCGAGTACACAACTCGAGAGTTTCTTCACTAGTCAACAAGCTCCCTTAAGGCGGAGAAAACCGTACACAACGTTGCTTATATCAATTTCCGACACTAACCTAAATGTTGAGTTCTAATCTTAGCTAGAACCAATCTATCACAACACGACTTCACGACTTGTTCACGACTTCACAACTTCACGACTTCTTCACAACTTCACAACTTCTTCACAACTTCACAACTTCACTTCACCACACTACTTATATCACAACTATCTAACACTACTTGGTAAGATCACCACGATCTAACTACAATACACACCATGATCACCATGATCAAGCAATTATACAAGTTTGGAATACATGGACTCGATCTATACATTGTGAATGTAAGACATGTCACGAATGCCCTAACTAGCCTACATAACTTCGTATCTTAATGATAACGAAAGTTCTTCTCTTGCACTTCAATGGATGGATGATTGGATCACATTTTAAACAAACTTATAATAAGTTAAGTGATCAAAGGAAAGGGTTTGAAAGGAGGTTTTAGATCTGAGAAAACTTTGTGCAAAGAGGTGAGAAAATCTGTGGAAACAGTCCACTATTTATAGGCAAAAATATTAATTTTTTATTTGGGCGGTCCCCTTAATTATACAAGGGCGGTCCCCTTAATTATGGTCGGTCCCCTTAATTAATTAAGGGGGCCGCCCATTTTTCAGACGCTCCTTTTAGAGACTGAACATAAGACATACACATCTCTATGTTGGGCATGTAAATCATTTCCGCTAAGGTCTTGCCTTGGTTATCCAGGAAGCGCGTCGAGCACTGATAATTACCCTCAGAAAGCATCATAAACACTATGAATCGTAGCTGAAAATTTCAACACAGGTATTGGTCAAGTAAAGGACATGATGATCCAGAAGTACCAGAAACTTTGATATATTATTTGGGTGGTACTATATGTAACAAAATTGATATAGGTTTTGTTTTTTGATTGATTATATTTTCTTATATTTTCAATACAAAAGGGAGCCTTTATATATAAGAAAGAGGGGCTCAATAAATAAGGAAATGAAATAAATAGAGGCAATAATCATGGAGCCAAATTAGGGGATAATTATGATTGATTGAATGCATAATTATCCTATACTCCCCCTCAAGTTGGAGCGTGAAGATTCCGAGCACCCAACTTGTACAGTAGAAAACGAAGAGAATTGGCTCCTAAAGCTTTCGTAAGAACGTCAGCGATTTGATCTTTGGTAGCTATGGGCATGGGACAAATTTCCATAGAGTCAACTCTTTCCCGCACAAAGTAGCAATCCATTTCAACGTGTTTGGTGCGTTCATGGAAGACTGGGTTGTTTGCTATGTGACGGGCAGCTTGATTGTCACAAAATAATGCAGTTGGTCCGACGGGGGCCATGTCAAGTTCACCCAAAAGCCACCTCATCCACAAGATTTCACTAACCGCATTAGACATGGCCCGATATTCAGCTTCTGCCGAGGATTTGGAAACTACGGACTGCTTTTTTGTCTTCCAGGAAACAGGAGCTCCTCCAAGTAGAAGTAGATAACCTGTTCTGGAGCGTCGAGTCATTGGACACCCTAACCAATCAGAATCACAATAAGCCAAAAGATTAGTTCCGCCATCTCTAGGAATGAGTATGCCTTGTCCCGGAGTCCCTTTCAAATAACACAAGACACGATTGGCAGCATCCATATGAGGTTGTCTAGGATCACTGACGAATTGACTCAAGATGTTGACCGCATAAGTTATGTCAGGTCGCGTAGCTTGCAAATAAAGAAGCTTGCCGATCAATCGTCGGTATTGATTACCATCGACACAAGCTGCTTTGTCACACTTGTCAAGTTTTAAATTCTGTTCCATGGGGAAAGTACTCGGTCTACAGCCCGTCATGCCAACATCTTCAAGAATGTCCAATGTGTATTTGCGTTGACTTAACACCATACCTTCCTTTGTTTTAGCGACCTCGATGCCTAGAAAATATTTCAAGGGGCCAAGATCTTTGATGCTAAATCGCTTATCCAGGAATCCCTTGGTAGCTTGTATTTTGTGTGGGTCATTTCCAACAAGAACAACGTCATCAACATAAATAAGTGCAGCAACGAAGGCGTCTTTTTCTTTGAAAATGAAGAGAGAATGATCAGCGTGGCTTTGTTTAAAACCAACATCTAATAAGGAATGCGTGAACTTTTGGTACCAATTTCTTGAAGCTTGTTTGAGGCCGTACAAGGACTTCTTGAGTTTGCAAACCCGATTGTCATCTTGCTTACCAAAGCCTTCCGGAAGCTTCATGTAAACATCCTCATTCAAGTCGCCATGCAAAAAAGCATTGTTCACATCAAGTTGGTGAATATGCCAATTACGCTTTACAGCGACGGTCAAGAGGGTGCGCACTGTCACTAGCTTTGCAACAGGAGCGAAGGTTTCGTGGAAATCAACTCCTTCCATCTGTGTGCAGCCTTTAGCTACAAGGCGTGCCTTGTACCGCTCAACATCTCCATTCGGCTTGTACTTGATTTTGTAGACCCATTTCGAATCAATCGCTCGCTTTCCTTTTGGAAGTTCTTCTAAAGTCCAAGTCTTATTTTCTTCAAGAGCTTGGATCTCTTGCTTCATGGCTTCTATCCACCTGACATCCTTCACTGCTTGCTTGAAGTGTTTAGGCTCATTATTTGTGGTAATGGCCGTCAAGAAGGCTTTATGAGTGTTAGTAAAGTTATCATAGGAAATAAAATGTGCTAAGGGATGTACCGTGGAGGAGCCTTGATGGAGCGATGATTGCGTATGGTCTAATGATGGGGGTAGGTTGACTTCAAAACCATCAAGTCGTGCAGGTCGTGATTTGCTTCGTGTAGGTCTTGCATGTTCAACTGTGGGCCCATGTGTTTCACTAATGGTTTCAAACCCCGTCTCATTTTGATCATCACAAACGAGATGAGGTTCTTTGTCTTGGTTTGGACCTGACACGGCAGGCTCATTTGTTTCTTCATTTGGTCCATTATGGGTTTTTTGCGGTTCGGTACCAAAAAAAGAAGGGTGTTCATCAATATCATCATTGGGCCGTGTTTGGTTCAGCCCATTATTGTCTAGATCATTTTCATCATCCCATTTTTGAGGGAAAACAAAAATCTCCTCTTCCTCAGTAATGCTTCGAGCAAAAGGGAAAATATTTTCTAAAAATTTGACATCTCTAGAGGTCACCATTTTTCTATGTTGGAGATCGTAGACTTTGTATCCTTTGGTTCCGGGTGGATACCCAAGGAAAACCCCCGGTCTCCCCCTTACTTCAAACTTGTCTCCTTTGGTCTCAACGCTCCGATAATAAGCTAAACAACCGAAAACCTTCATGTGATCATAGTTGGGTTTTGAGTTGTGTAAGATTTCATAGGGCGTTTTGTTCTCAATCACTTCAGACGGCAAACGGTTTATAACATGTGCTGCCGTTAAAACACATTCTCCCCAAAATCTTGTGGGTAAATTGGCCTCGAATTTCAAGGCGCGTGCTGTCGTTTCTAGCAGGTGCCGATGTTTTCGTTTCACTACACCATTCTGTTGGGGTGTATGTGGGCACGAAGTTTCAAGCACAATCCCTTCCCTTGCATAAAAATCAATCATTTTGTTTGAAACAAATTCCCCACCATTGTCACATCTTATTCTTTTGATATTTTTCTCAAACTGGACTTTAACCATTTTGTGAAAGTCAACGAGGCAAATGCTAGCTTGATCCTTGTGCTCGAGAAGGAAAACCCACACGGATCGGCTAAAATCATCAACTATTGTTAAAAAATAGTTTGCACGTGTAAGAGAAGGCGTGCGATATTTTCCCCATATGTCACAATGTATTAATTCGAAAAACAAGCATTTATCTTAGTGACACTAATTGGAAATGGCAATCTCGTAAACTTAGCTTTAACACAAGAATCACAAAAAAACTTAGAATCCAAAGAAGTGTTTTTTAAAAAATCCAAATGATATAATCTAGAACTCGATGGGTGACCTAATCTTTTGTGCCACATACTTTGTGTAGTCCATCCATATCATCCGATTATTTTCAAACTCCCCATCTTTTACATACCATCTCGCAATCACCCGCTCCAATCATTTCCTCGAATACAAGTCCTGCATGATACAAAATTCAGGAAAAAATATAACAGCACATTGAAGTTCCTTAGACAATCTACTAACAGAATGACGACCCTGTGCTCTAATGACTCCAATACAGTTTTTGCGAAATGTATCAATACGAATTTTAAAAAATATATAATGAAAATATGCACGCAAATAATCTCTTTTGGCCAACTTGCATGAAACATTTCGCTCCGGCATTTGATGTGTTCTTCTCCTTACCACCTTCGCTCCAGCAGTCTAGATGTGTCAAAACATCAAGCATTAATACCCAAGCTAAAAGTTTTTTGGTTCAGTTTGGTTCTTTATAAATTATTTGCGGAATATTTTGATTTTGGATGTTGGCTACTTTCAGAGATGATTATAACAATAAAACGAACCATCGAATGGATGATTTACCTCAAAGGGGGATTTCAACTTAATGTCTTCAACATGACTATTAATAATCCAAACAAATAATGTCCTTGAAGGATGTTCGACATATGGGTGTTTACCAAATGTAACCACACCATTAGGAACTTCAGGATACTAATGTCAATCTTAAGAACACCGTGCTTAAATCCGAGAGACCAAACCAAAATCGATTCCATCAAATAGCTCATCCGCTAAAGAAATCAATCTTAAAAGAAATAATCACATGTTAGGAAAACTTGTCTTTACTACACAGATAAAAAATAATTAACGTATAGACACATTGAATACCTAGTACTATCTTCCAATAATAAATAAATAATAGTGGCCAATAAGATCCAGACCAAAGTCAATGGGTTGGAGAAGTTACCTTCATGACAAAAATACCTGATATGAATGTCTTTAATCCAACAGGGGGGATGCTTGACCCATTTTTATGTTGTTGTTGATTTTAATAGTGAACATAGAAGATCGTAGCATCCAGTTTCTTATGTTCTCTTTCTAAATTGCTGTTAGGAGGATCGTCACTAGCTAGTTCCGAGTTATAAGTTGGTTCAGTTACATAAGCTATATATGATAGCGACCTGAGAAATAAAATCAGTGTTCCAAAAGGAGGCGCGCCATGCGGCACCAAGGCGCGAGGCGTAGCCTCAAAGTTACGAAATACACCATGGTGTCCGCTCTATGCGTGGTGTGAGTTGAGGGGTGAAAAAGCGTGAAAAGGTGCAAGGCGTGGCGCCTTTTTTTGGAACGTTTTCTTGATTTATTAATATTTGGGATTTGGGATTTATTAATATCCTCCTGACAACACTTTAGAGACTGAACATAAGACATACACATCTCTATGTTGGGCATGTAAATCATTTCCGCTAAGGTCTTGCCTTGGTTATCCATGGAGCGCGTCGAGCACTGATAATTACCCTCAGAAAGCATCATAAACACTATGAATCGTAGCTGAAAATTTCAACACAGGTATTGGTCAAGTAAAGGACATGATGATCCAGAAGTACCAGAAACTTTGATATATTATTTGGGTGGTACTATATGTAACAAAATTGATATAGGTTTTGTTTTTTGATTGATTATATTTTCTTATATTTTCAATACAAAAGGGAGCCTTTATATATAAGAAAGAGGGGCTCAATAAATAAGGAAATAAAATAAATAGAGGCAATAATCATGGAGCCAAATTAAGGGATAATTGTGATTGATTGAATGCATAATTATGGGATAATTATGATTGATTGAATGCATAATTATCCTATAATATGTGTTATCACCGAGATTGATATGACACCTTTTCAGGTCTGTTCTACACTATACACTTATTTTTTTCCTCATGCTCATTGGTTAACTCATTGATGATTAAATTTTATGTGCGTCCACAGCTTTATTATAAGAGGGAAATTCAATCAACTCAGCAAATAAGAATGCATTTAGATGCAAGTATGAGAAACATCGACTTTAATCTCAAGGGTAAGACAATAATAATCTAGGGATATTGGATTATACCAAGCTAAATCATTTTTATGGCTTCCTTCGGCTGAAATACTTTCACCAACTACCCTCATTGTTCCATAGAGCTTATCATATAGTCTTTCCATTATACCTAAACGTACTATGTCATATCAGCTTCTTTCTAAATTTCAATAACCGAAATACAGGACCAAAGAAGTTATAAGGATGATCCAAATTCATTGCTCTAAGTGGAAGAATGTTGGTAGTAACCATAATTTTGTTAATCAGTTAGCTTTTTCTTATGTTCATCAGCCACTATACCTCCCTTACGAGGTTATTATAACACTGAAAGGTAAAAGAGCATAACTATTGTCAATAAGCCTTTCACTCTCCTATTTGTTTTAGCACATGTAATATAAACAACAAAGAAGCAGAACGGAATACACAAAAAAAGTAACTCTTATCTTCAATTGTTAAGTGCAAGTCTTTAAAATAAGTTGTGTTGAGTGGGGAATAAAAGGAGGGAGACACATGTTTACCATCAGGGCATGAAATCGATCGAGCATAAAAGATGAATATCTAAGTCAAAGTGTTTGTTACAAAACCATTAACGGGTAATTGCCAAGTTCAAACAATGTAACAATCTTTATATCTAGATTTTTGTCAATAACTGAAGATAGAAAATCAACCATTAACTAACTGTGATATGATTAATAATTATTGCTATATGAAATAAGAAATTTAATGAATTATACCTATTTCACTGTGAGCAAAGGCACACTTGGTCCCAAATCTTCAATAGCCTGAATACTCCCATTTCATACAAATCCTTGTTCGCCAATTCAATGGCCTCACAGCTGCATCAGCCTCTGCTGCTGGTAGTGGCTGTGGTGCTAATGGTGATGTTGGTGCTGCAGATTATGGCCATGGTGGCAGTGCCGACCGGTTGTGGTGCTACTGGTGGCAGTGCTGAAGTGCCTCTCCCGTCACTTTCAATAGAACTAGATCTGCCACCCAAAACTAGTATTGTTGTTCTTTCACGATACATGGATTCCAAGTCGTGAACATAAGTATAGTCGTCACCAAAATGGCAGCCTTCTTCACTATAGAACTTCTTGCAGTCTTTCAAGGTTCTATCAATATTCTCTTCAAACGGAATTGGAAATGATTCCCTTAGGTTAGCCAAAAGATCTTTATGCTCATTGGCAAGCCCAAAGTCTTCATAATTCTGTCAAACACCTCTCAGGTCTGCACTGCTATGTTCAAAATTGCAGTTGGTGGCATTCTGGAAAGTTCCTGATTTGAGTTCAACACACCAGTTTCACTTGAATAACATTTTCTGGATCGCTATCAATCTATCAACAGCAACTGCATTCCCACCGTAACTAAAATCGGAAATAGTACCACCAGATGCTATATCATACTCATTTCCTGTTACTGAAACCGGCTTATCATCTCCACCCATTATGTGAATGACATTTCCATCATATCGGAAACTGTCAATTTCGGGTCGCGGCGGATATATTTAATGAAAGTTTATAAAAAAGTAGGCAGAACCCTAGGCTAAGCAGGGGTTTAAATGATCCGTTAAATGGTACAAACTAAATGAATAAATCTAGTCTGCGACGTCGTTCTGGGTGGTTTAACTACCTGTTAAACCCCTGTTTAGCCTAGGGTTCCGGCTAGTTTTTTATTAACTTTCTTTAAATATATCCGCCGCCACCCAAAATTGACAGTTTCCGATATGATAGAAATGTCATTCACATAATTGGTGGAGATGATAAGCCGGTTTCAGTAACAGGAAATGAGTATGATATAGCATCTGGTGGCACTACTTCCGATTTGAGTTACGGTGGGAATGCAATTGCAGCTGATAGATTGATAGCGATCCAGAAAATGTTACTCAAGACAAAATGGTGTGTTGAACTAAGATCAAGAACTTACCAGAATGCCACCAACTGCAATTTTGCACATAGCAGTGCAGACCTCAGAAGTGTTCGGCAGAATTATGAAGACTTTGGGCTTGCCAACGAGCATAAAGATCTTTTGGCTAAGCTAAGGGAATCATTTCCAATTTCGCCATATGAAGAGAATATTGATAGAACCTTGAAAGACTGCAAGAAGTTCTATAGTGAAGAGGGCTGCCCTTTTGATGACGACTGTACTTATGTTCACGACTTAGAATCCATGTATCGTGAAAGAACAACAATACTAGTTTTGAGTGGCAGATCTAGTTCTATTGAAAGGGACGGGAGAGACACTTCCGCACTGCCACCAGTAGCACCACAACCGGTGCTAGAGGCACTGCTAGCATGGCCACAATCTGCAGCACCAACATCACCATTAGCACCACCCACTGCCAGCAGCAGAGGCTGATGCAGCTGTGAGGCCATTGAATTGGCGAACAAGGACTTGTATGAAATGGGGGTAATCAGGCTACTGCAGATTTGGGACCAAGTGTGCCTTTGCTCACGGTGAAACAGGTATAGTTCATTAAATTTCTTATTTCATATAGCAATAATTATAAATCATATCACAGTTAGTTAATGGTTTGATTTTCTATTTTCAGTTATTGACTTAGATCTAGATATAAAGATTGTTACATTGTTTGAACTTGGCAATTATCTGTTAATGGTTTGTAACAGACACTTTGACTTAGATATTCATGTTTTATGGTCGATAAATTTCATGCCGTGATGGTAACATGTGTCTCCCTCCTTTTATTCCCCACTCAACACAACTTATATATATTAAAGACTTGCACTTAACCATTGAAGATAAGAGTTACTTTTTGTGTATTTGGTTTTGCTTCTTTGTTGTTTACCATTACATGTGCTGAAACAAATAAGAGAGTGAAAGGCTTATTGACAATAGTTTTGCTCTTTTACCTTCCAGTGTTACAATAACCTCGTATGGGAGGTATAGTGGCCGAAGAACATAAGAAAAAGCTAACTGATTAAAAAAAATATGGTTACTACCAACATTATTCCAGTTAGAGCAATGAATTTGGATCATCCTTATAACTTCTTTGGTCCTATATTTCGGTTATTGAAATTTAGAAAGAAGCTGATATGACATAGTACGTTTAGGTATAATGGAAAGACTATATGATAAGTTCTATGGAACAATGAGGGTACTTTGGTGAAAGTATTTTAGCCGAAGGAAGCCATAAAAATGATTTAGCTTGGTATAATCCAATATTCCTAGATTATTATTGTCTTACCCTTGGGATTAAAGTGGATGTTTCTCATACTTGCATCTAAATCCATTCTTATTGTCTGTATCTTATGAACATGAGCCTATTAGTTTATATATATTTGCTGAGTAGATTGGATTTCCCTCTTATAATAAAGCTGTGTACGTACACAATATTTAAGCATCAATGAGTTAAACAATGAGCGTGAGGAAAAAAATAAGTGTATAATGTAGAACAGACCTGAAAACGTGTGATATCAATCTGGGTGATAACACATATAGTACCACCCAAATAATATATCAAAGTTTCTGGTACTTCTGGATCATCATGTCCTTTACATGACCAATACATGTGTTGAAATTTTCGGCTAAGATTCATAGTGTTTATGATGCTTTCTTCCGGGTAGTTATCAGTGCTCGACGCGCTCGCTGGATAACCAAGGCAAGACCTTAGCGGAAATGATGTGCACGCCCAGAATAGGGAAGTGTATGTCTTATGTTCTCTTTCTAAAGTGTTGTTAGGGGATCATCGCTAGCTAGTTCGGAGTTATGAGTTGGTTCAGTTAGATAATTAGCTATGCTAGCGACCTGAGGAAATACTCTCAAGCAAAGTTGCTTACATAGCCCATTAGATATTACTGCAAAACAAGTTATTTATTGTTCTGATTAACATTCCTCACATCATTAAACACGGGAAATAAGTTTTAGAAGATAAACAACAAGTGCATTTCTGTTAATTGTTGAGCACAGTCTCTTATAATCTTGAATCACAGTAGCCAATAATAGGATAAATAAATGAGGTTAACTAGTAAGGAAACAGATCGAGTAACATGAAGTATTCGTTATAAAGGGAGTAAGTAAAAGGTAACTTATTTACGAGGGCATCAAACTTTCAGAAAAACTTGTGAGACTCACCAAAATTCCGCCAATCTTGAGACACAGCAGATGCACGGATTATGTCAGCAGGATCATGCAAACACATAAGTATTTTGAGTACCACGTTAACTGCTAGAACCGCAAGAAGTCAATATGAGTCTTCATTTTCCACAACAAATAATCAAGCATAGCTTATCATACAAAAAAAAAGCAAACTATAAACTATTTAGCGCCACATTGTACGTAACTATCAAGTAATGCAGATACGTTTCCTTTTTTTTAAATCCTGGTTTAAAGTAACTTAAAACTGCATATTGCAAACAGATGTTTACAATAATCGATTATAACTCAGTATCGCTATAATTAATCACCAAAAACAACTAAAAAAGTTACTACTTCAAGTAAAACTACAAACACATGTTATACATAAGCCGCATACACTCGACATCCCTAATTCGTCGTATAATAAACTACGTAAAGTCTTATCGAAAAACTTACTATAGTAGAACTACTGTCACACATTGAAATACTCTAGAAACTAATCGCTAGTTTGCTATGATAAATCTGAATTCGTTTCGAAAACCTTAATATTATGAGTAGGGATTGAACTACTAACACAGTAGCACATATTCACAATTACTGTTACAATAATTAAAATCTGATACCTTTAAAAATCACAGTCAAATTTTTACATAAACACATTCTAATAGAATAACTTTAAATTATCAAAGTATCAAACTACAATATCTACAACACATAATCTGTAACTTGAAACATTAATAATCAAAATGTCAGGAAATCATAGTTACTAATTAAAAAGACATAAAATAACAGCAACGTGATTTCTTTTTCTCGATAAACTGAAAATTTATATGTTGAGTTGATTCATTACCTGAAAAATATCTAGTAAGGATAGGTATGAGAAATGAGATTTAATCCTTTTGTGTCAATAAAGATATTGAATGGAAATGTTTTATGTTGTTTAATTTTCATTTTTTATTGATATTATAAAATTTTGGAAAGTACATTTTCAATGATTAAATGGATATAGGTTAGGTGTTATATTGTTTCTATCTATGGATGAAATGATATCAAAACTTAAAAGGTTATCTTTGACGAAATGTGAATGACTTGTTTTGAATAATGATTTGTTGGATAAGGAAATCTTTTAATGGGTTAATTACTTTTTGGGTTTTTCTAACTTGTGCCATGGTGGCACAAGTTTAAAGCATTAATTCAACAAATTTGTTCCTTTAATTAGATTTATGTTTATGTAAAACAACAACATATTTGGTAACATTACAAATTTAGGAAACTAATAATATCAATTAACATATAAATATGACAACTTTAGTTTGTTTAATGCTTCAAAACTTATGCCACCATGGCACAAGTTAGAAAATCCCTTACTTTTTTGTGCATAAGAAAGGCACTATATAATTTTAATAAAAAGTTGGTTGCATCGATATTTCTTTTTTGATTACCTTCCTCGTGTATGTATAAGACCGAGTCTATTCTATTTCTAAAAAAGATTATTGATCCTTATTATTCAATCTTTTCGATCTTGGTTCCATAGGAGCAAATCTTAGATTAAATAAATATTTGTTAAAACTTATCCCGGGCGACATGTCGCCCGGGAAATTTAAAAAAATATATATTTAAAAATATTCCCGGGCGACATGTCGCACGGGAAATATTAAGAAAAATATATATTTAAAATCTTTCCCGGGCGACATGTCGCCCGGGATTCACATTATTAATTTATTTAATAAACTTATTTTAACATTTTCCCGGGCGACATGTCGCCCGGGATTATGACTAATTAATTAATTAATTTTTGTATCCCGGGCGACATGTCGCCCGGGAATACCTTCCACCGTGGCACTTAATTGTTTGACTGAAACTATGTGGGCCCGGCGATGTCGCCCGGGAATGTCGCCCGGGAAGGAATCCCATTCGAGCTATTCCGTTCCACTTATCCCGGGCGACATGTCGCCCGGGAAAGGTATCCCCAGCGACAAGTCGCCCGGGATACCCCGGATTTGTCGCTGGGGAATATAGCAAATGTTGTAGTGTTTTGGCAAAAAAAGTGTTTTTTGGGGTATAGAGTGCTAACCCATAGGGAACTTGGGCTATTTTAGGAATTTTCTCTTTTTAAAAAGTATGAATTCAACGCTCTTATTCTTTAAAATTCTTGTCACCCAACTTGCCCATTTTATCACCTCATAAAACACGATTTGCAAATTATCATTGGGTTCAGAATATGAAATTATCCATACTATCCGAGTATAACAATAGGCCATGTTGTAATGATATTATAGTCGTATGATTAACTCGATTGCGGAGAACCTGAGGTGAGCACTACTACTATTGTTTCTAATTGTGCATATTCTTTGTCAAATAGTTTTGTTCTTTTTTCATGGCATGTTCTATATTTAACTAAAACAGTCTTTTTTTGGTAAAATTTTATACAATGTTAGTAAGCTTTGTCATAATTTTTTAGAATTCACTACTACAAAAAGAGACATAGAGCCCTGTTGAAAAAGGGCATAGATCCCGGTTTTGGAGAGGGGCTCAAAGGGGGAGGGACTCTATTCGAAAAGCAAATAAAGCCCGGTTTTGAAAACGGGCTCTATTACAAGTAATAAAGCCCGGTTTTCAATCCAAAACATGGCTCTATGTGAACAAAAAAATCAAAAAAAATAAAATCTTTTATGCTGTTGCTCCAGCACTTACATCAATTTTATTTGGCAAAAATGAACATTTTATTGATTTGAATTAAGAAGAATCATCAAGATTACAACTTACATTATGTTGATACATTGACTACTTGAACCTGCACCATTGACGTTACTGTGAAGTCTCGTTATTATACAATGCCTTTGCATAATATGACTGATGTTAATGACGTCCGAAGTCGGTCTTTAGAAGAGAATTCATGCAGCGCGTAGCTCTTTGGTTCTTAAGTCCAACAAAGCCGGTATCTCTGGCTTCGAGCCTTATGACCATTTATCAGTCACGTTACGTACAGCAACATCAGCTTCAATATAGCATGTGTCGTTCACCAGGTAGCCTTTATTAGGGTCATATAGATCACTTAGCGGCATAAAGATGCAAATCCCAAATCATTTATCTTCAAAATTAAGGGAATTGTAATTAAAAGTTGCCATTAGTATATGAAGCGGGATCCTCTTCGTTCTATAAAGCATCCCTGTTTTATGGCACACACTACAAGAGATAAAATTTTGTCAAAATTTGCAGTGTACTTTACTGTGTCTCACAATATACATTGTTACATGTTCGACAAAAGCACAATCATAAACACCCATTTATGACAGCAAGAACGACAACCAAACAGGCTATTTACGACAGCAAACACCACAACCAAACACCCTATTTGTGAGGCAAACAGCAGGTTCACACACTCTATTTTATCTTTAACTCATAAACATAATGATACAAGTTTTTATCATAGTTGACACACTAGTTCTATAAAAAAATATGCTCTATGGAGAAAAGGTGTTCCGAGCTAACTCAACGCATACCAAAACGACATATTTTGACCCCTTACCTAGCACATTAAAAAAATAGAGTCTCACTTAATTTATACATGTTGTAGTCACACACAACACGCCAATTATTTTTAAGAAGTAGCGGAATCTAGAACAAGAACAAATGCTGACCCAAGGGATAAACAGATGTTGCTGACTTACAAAAATTCAGCTGAAACAGAATCAGGGTTCATGTTGAAGGGTAGTGGCCATGTGATTTCAAACGGTTCTTCAAGAACATCCCTTTTGTAATATGACGAGCTGGTGCGATCACTTAAAGAGTAGGTTGTATTCCTCCCTTTGGTAGTTTGCACGGTCAGACTATCAATAAATATTTGACAGCAGTCATTAGGAATTTAAAAGATAAAATATAAACATCTATGGCTTGTAGCAGGCCACAATTAAAATTATTGAGTTTTGCCTATATGCTTGTAAATGGGTCGTTAACTGTTTAAAATTGCAGAAATTTAGTTAAAATATGAACGGGCTGAAGGGGTTGCAAGTTATAAAAAAACTTAATTTTTATTGTGTACAGCCTTGTAAGTTCCTATTTATTTCAATGATTTAGATATATAAGTTCCCAAAAACAATCAATTGTTAGTATTATTTTCCGTTCCTTGAAAATTATCGGCTAACATTTTCCCAAGTTCTTCGGTTACGACGCACTTCCCTGCAGTGTATAACTTCACTTGTATGGTAGGGTTTGTGATCAAAGTTTGAAGTTCTCCCCCAAGTCCCTGCACATCACATATCAATTGGTAAAATTCATGTCACCCTTAATGTATATATCTAGTGAAAATTTTGCTCTACATAGTTTTGAGTACATACAAGTGATACTGTTATTTTTTTAGCATTTAATTTTTACAAAAGATGGACATAGAGTGAATCAGTTTGATTTATACTGTATAGATAACGCAAGGTATAAAAATAGGAACAAATGAGACATTGAAATTACCGGAGATGAGCCTATGTGTTGCAAAACGGACTTAAAAGCCGCTTGAAACATATCGGCCTTAGTCATCCTATGACCACCAGGAAACAGCATCCCGGGCTCCATCGTCTTCTCACTTATCTTCCTTCGCCTCACCCTTATCGCCATACTTTGAGCCGATAGCTTGATTCAGCAAGTTCCATCCTCGGGGAGGATTTGATTGGTCAGCAGAATTCTGAAGAATCAGTATTAAATATTAGATGCTTAATTCAATATAAGAGGTTTAAATTTTAAACTCATAAACATAATTTACGACAACAGAACAAACACCACAACCAAACACCTCATTTATGACATAAACCCCTATTTTGACAGCAAACAGCAGGTTCACACACCCTATTTGTGAGGCAAAAAAGTTTGACCAAAACCAAATAGCATTACCAAAACACCTATTTTTCGCAACAAAACCCAATCAAAACACTAATTTATAAGTCTTCATATTGAAATAAAGATTTGTTTTAGTGTCATATAATTCTAATCCCATACAAAGCTTAAAAAACAATTATTTTCAACAATTTCAATCAAAAATCAAGACTTTATCACCTAACAATACAAAAAATATATAAACAAACAAAACTTATTCCTCAATCAAACTTAACAAAAACATTAATGAGATGTATTAAAAGGTTAATTGAACAACATAAACAATTGTAGCAGTGTGGTACCTCTAAAGTAGCTTAGTCTGTTGTTGCAGGTTGCGTGACGAAGGTGACATGTGACGGAAATGGTGTGCGATAGTGGTGATGTGTGACGGTGGTTAAGTGGTGGTGGTAGCATCAGTGAAGGTTGGGGTTTGGGAAAGTGAAGGGGGAAAAAGTTTAAGGTTTTTGTGAAGGTAATGAAACTTAGGAGGGAAATAACCCGCCTAAAAGGATTAAAAATTTTAGTCTCATTTTGAAGAACCGCCTATTTCAAAACAACAATTGAGAAATTGAAATAGAGCCCGGTTTTGTCAAGACAACAGGGTTTTAACGTTTTCTAGCATAAAGCCCGGTTTTATAAATAAAAACATGGCTTTATGCCCTTTTTTACAACACAAACTCTTTTTAGAGCCCATTTTACATTGAAATCGGGCTTTATTAAGGGGGCTTTATTTCAAAATCTCTAGTAGTGGTACTAGTTTGACCGAGTTTTATGTAAGTGCATTGGCAGTTTGGCACGTTGGGTCTCATGGTACTTGGTCTTTAGGTTGTTAGCATTTTATTGCTACTTTCATGCTTAGTTGCTTTCTTATGAAGGCTATATATAGGGCTCATGTGACAATAATAAAGTATGTAGTTGGTATTTTCTCTCTGCAATATTGGCACATCCTTTTCTTCTTGAAGTTCTTTTATATACAAGAGTTATATTTGGATACTGATAATCTACACGTGGTACCAGAGCTTCGTTCGATTAAAGGCGGGTTTGAGAGTCGGTTTCAAGAGAAGGTGTAGCCCTTCAGGGCGGACACAACGGAACTGGGTTTTGTCTTTAAGGGGCATTGGGGTGTGTAAGCTACCTTTGATCAGTTGTTCCATGTTGAAGAGACTAACCGACAGGAGTGCGTGAAACGAAAGGAAAGGGTCCGTCAAAGCAGGTGGCTTTGGATTTGGTTTGTTCTCCAGGTGCAAGAAGACGGTAGAGTGTGTAGCTTGTCTTCTTGGTCGGTGGAATGGGTCTCGTAGAATAGGTCTTATCGGTAAAGGGTGTTAGCCTCATGTTTGTTCGTCGTGAGAGACTAACCGGGGTCGCGGGATAAACAGAAGGAAAGAGTCAGGAAAAGCATGTAGCTTTGATTCGGTTCATTTGGCGGGTAAAAGGAAATAGTAGAAGCGGGTGGTTTTGTTTTCTTGATCGGTGGAAAAGTTCTCTTAGAACAAAGTGGAGTGAAAATGTTAGTGATGTTATGATCACAGGTTCCACCTTTGAACAACATGTTTGTGTGATTAACCGAAGGAGCGGAAAAGATGAGCTGAAGGAAATCAAAGCAGGTGGCTTTGAGTTCGGTTCGTGTTGCGGGTATTAGAAGACGGTAGAAGTGGTGGTCACTTTGTTTTCTTGATCAGTGGAAGAATCACACTGAATAACATTGATTGGCAAAGGTATGGTTGTCAAGACAAGAAGGGAATGGAGAAACAACACGGTGTGAACATTATGGCGGTGGAAGTTCAAATTGGGTGGTTTTGGACGTGGCCGGGGAAGAAGTCGTGGGTCTGGGAGGAGTCGAGATGGTAATGAACGTGTCCAAACTGGATGCCATGGTACATGTTACGGGTGTTGTGAACAACCGAAAGTGGTTGAGCTAGTGACTTTGGACGTGACCGAGGTGGAGGTCGGGTGTCCGGGAAGGGTCGATAATCGATGTGAACAAACTGATTAAGGAGGTGATTGTTAGATTTAATCGGTTAGGTTCACGTATGCATGGCTTGACTTGCATGAATAGATTGTAGTTTTATATTTTATGTTTTATTGTTAGTTAGAAATGGTACGAGTTTGACCGAGTTTTATGTAAGTGCATTGGCAGTTTGGCACGTTGGGTCTCATGGTACCAGGTCTTTAGGTTGTTAGCATTTTATTGCTACTTTCATGCTTAGTTGCTTTCTTATGAAGGCTATATATAGGGCTCATGTGACAATAATAAAGTATGTAGTTGGTATTTTCTCTCTGCAATATTGGCACTTCCTTTTCTTGAAGTTCTTTTATATATGAGAGTTATATTTGGCTACTGATAATCTACACGTGGTACGAGAGCTTCGTTCGATTAAAGGCGGGTTTGAGAATCGGTTTCAAGAGAAGGTGTAGCCCTTCGGGGCGGACACAGCGGGAGGTTTTGTCTTTAAGGGGCGTGTACCTTTGATCAGTTGTTCCATGTTGAAGAGACTAACCGACAGGAGTGCGTGAAACGAAAGGAAATGACCCGTCAAAGCAGGTGGCTTTGGATTTGGTTCGTTCTGCAGGTGCAAGAAGACGGTAAAGTGTGTAACTTGTCTTCTTGGTCGGTGGAATGGGTCTCGTGGAATAGGTCTGATCGGTAAAGGGTGTTAGCCTCATGTTTGTTCGTCGTGAGAGACTAACCGGGGTCGCGGG
>BQNB010003185.1:0-117155 GCA_026074375.1 Tanacetum coccineum
TTTATCGAGACCGGTGTTTAAACCGGTCTGTATTTGATTTCACACAGGTCTGCATATGTTTTATCGAGACCGGTGTTTAAACCGGTCTATATTTGATTTCACATGGAGAGCCCCCCTTGTACAGACCATACGGAAAACCGGTCTCGATTTGGTGTAGAACGGGTCTTGGAAGCACTTTTTGTAGTAGTACGGGTAATTCCGTAGTCCGTTTCAAGTGTGTTTCCAAAGAATGGTATTTGTTCCTATCGTCACCAATGTTCAAAAAGATGCACTTTCTTGGCATATCAAACGACCAGCATCAAAACCCACACAAACTTCTCATGTTATTCGACACAACGCCATGTACGTTCCGTACCATTGATTGTGAAGCACCTGAAGATGGTTTGACTCCTACTCGCATTGTGCCTTTTGGACTGAATGGGAAAACATGCGTATTCTAACAAGTTTTCATGGATTGGTATGCGTACGCATAGGAATATTCAGCAAGACAACTTATTCTAATTATTATTCTGATATTATTGTATGGAATCCTTTGACGGGCGACCATAAGACTTTGTCTAAATCTAATTGTGAGAAGAAATTGTCTGAATTGGATACATATAAGTTGTATTACAACTCTTCTGATGATGATTACAAACTTCTGCATTGCATTGAAGGGTTTGGGAACTGTTGCGATCTTTACATGCACTCATTCACATCCAACTCATGGAGACAAATCACTTCAGCAGACGAAGTTATACGCAGCGAGAACTTTTTTTTTTGAACGGCAAGAGAAATAGATTAACAAACTAGCAAGAAGCTAGAAGAAGTTACAAACAACGGGATAAAGCGTTACAAGGGTTACATATCCACTCTATCCACTTAATAGAAACCTTTTTTTGTCTACTAGAGATCCAATTAAATGACGAGAGCTTTACATCATCAATGATAACCTGCTTGTTGGGTCTTTTCGTGGCAAAAGTCGTATCATTGCGGAACCTCCAAAGAAGCCAATGAGTTGTTTGAACAACCACGTCGAAGAATCTGATGGAGGCAGCAGGGAGGGGGACTCTATCAGCAAGGTTTAATCCTTCGATAAGATTAGCTATGGTGATGCTCGGAATGTTCCACCAGTCCGCAATGCATTTCCATGTGTCCTTAGCAATTGAACATGAAACGAAAATGTGGTCTTCGGATTCAATTGCATCATCACACATGGGGCAACGAACACTATCCAAATCAATTCCTCTATAGTCGAGATTAGCTCTCGTGGGGAGTCGCTTATTTGTGGTTCTCCAGATGAAGATATTGACTTTTAAAGGGAGGAGTGTGTTCCATCTAGTTGGGGGTACCTGTAATGTGGGAAACTTTTGGTTTATGTAGGAGCGCATCATTTTGACAGAAAAAGCTCTTGAATCATCAATAATACATTCCCACGAATCACTATTATCAGATAGACGGAGATGGGCCACAAGGCTGCACAATTCTGAAAGCTCGCAAAGCTCTAAACTCGACCGGATGGGCCTGCTCCATGCCCAATTGAAGATCAGACCTATTGGGGGTGTAAAGGTAGGGGCAGACTGTGAAGTAGCAGCAGAAGACACGTGGGTTAGTGGTTGGAAGGTTGGACATCAGTTACAAACCAAGCAAGACGGGTTAGAATCCAACCGAAATAATCTTGGAAAATTGTCTTTAAGAGGCGATCCTCCAAGCCAAGTATCTAGCCAAAACCGAGTACTCACCGATCTTTTTCTCGAATATTGAAGGTAAGTCAATGCCAATCTTGCTGAGATCATCTTTTAGCTTGGCAATACGATACCATAGACCCGATTTAGATTTAATTAAAGAGGTATCATTTAGCCCGCCATCTACACCATGAATAGAACGAATGATCTTACACAAAAAAGCATGATTTTCAGTGTGAAATCTCCACCACCATTTACTAAGTATAGCATGGTTAATAGACTTGAGGGTGCCAATGCCAAGACCTCTATTTGATATAGAAGAAGTTGCTTTGTCCCAAGCAATCCAAGCAATTTTTTTCTCATCCGTAGTCCCACCCCAAAAAAAATTCTTCTAATACCTTCATAACGACTAAAACTGTATAAGAAAAAACCTAAATATTATGAATTAAACTAGAAAAACGAAGGCCCGAATCCTAAAAAAGGGGGAAAAACCCTACAATCTTATAAAAAAAACCCTACGGAAAATTTTATCACTTCTAAAAACTACTCTAAAGCGGTCAAATAACGAAGAATGAAAAAGACTAGACCGAAAACGGAGTTCGTTTGACCCAAAAACCGAGTCAAAACAAAAACCCGTACCCGGACCCTTTCTTTAAAAGAGAGAAAGTTATAAAAATGACCCTACGAAAACTTTTATATTTTTCCTACAAACTAGATGACAAAAGAAAATTTTCTAAAAAAGCAAAATATTTTTTTGATAATTTTTTAGTTATTTATTTATGAATTAAATAAACTTTTAAACTAAATAAATTATAAAAAATATTAAACTTAACAAAAAAGTTCTGAAAAAATTATACCCCAAAAAATACTTACACTATAACGTTCCTTCGAAAACAATAACCAAACACACACCACTTATACAATAACCCGAAAATAATCTAAACACTTTATGGGCTTATTGTGTTCAAAACGCACTTAAATACTATGCCTCTAGAGTCAAACGAAAAAGACCCAAGGGCGCAGTGGTAGTGTGTGTGGGAGTTAAAGGGGATGTATTGCTTGGTCTCGGGTTCGAGTCTTGCTCACCCGGACCAAGTATCTTCCCCTTTTTTTTTTTTTTAAAACTCTAGGGTAGGAAGTGTAACATTCTAAACTAAAGGGTAGGCGGGCAAAGTTTATTAAATTTGCACTTTAGTTAAAACGTGTAACCCTACACTATGAAAAAGTGACAAAACAAACCCTACGAAATGGCTTATTTTTTGGCTTATTAAAAAGTGATTTTTAGCAAAAACTCAAAACATGAAAATTAAAGAATAGCTTATAATTAACAACTTTAACAAAGACACTTTTGACTTTGGTCAAAAGAATAAGCTATAAAATAAGCTTAAAAATGACAGCAGCTTATAAAGCTTTAAAAGCTAAAAAAGCTAAGTCTTTTTTGGTCTTAAAGTTGAAGTAAGCTAAGACAAAGGCAAAATAAGCTAAGGAGACTTAACTACACTAAATAAGCTAAAAAGAAAAGGGAGAGCTAAGCTAGATAAGCTGTGGAAGCTTAAAATGACAGAAAAGCCTAACTAAAGCTTAAAGAGCTAAAGTGCTTAAAACTAGGACAAATAAGCTAGAAATAAGTAAACTAAATATCTAACTTAACCTAAAAAGCTATTGAAAGTTAAAAATGAGCTAATTTCAGAGGCTAAATAAGCCTAAAATGAAGAATAAGCAATCCCTAAGCCTAAGTCATCCAAAACAGTCAAGGTGCTAGTTTGGGCTTAAAAATAAGCTAACAAATGAGCTTTTTAAGAGCTAAAAATCAAGGGGCTTATATAAGAGCTTATAAGCTCTTAAAATAAGCAAAAGACTTGGGCCTTGGAACACAAAGAGTCAAAGAAAAAGGGGCTTAAAATCTCCCCTTTTGCACCAGGGGAGATTTAAGCTTGACTTGAGTAGCTTATTTGACAGCTTATTAAAAGCTGTCAAATAAGCTTTAAACAATAAAATAAGCCCAAACAGATGGAGTATGATGGCAAAAGGCCTTGTGCACCAATTTTCAGCTTTTAAAACTCAATTTTACTTACTTATTTTTGACTATGAAAAAGCTCTTTTGGCTTTTTTACAAACTGTGGCAGGGATGTGTGAGTGAATCTTGACTCACAAAGTCAAAGGACAAATGGCTTGTGACAGCCTTCTTTTAACACACAAATCACACCCTTTTTGATGTACAAACTCAAACCACAAGTGCTTAATCAAATAAGCACTTGTGGGTTACTTAAAAACTTCACAGTTTTGAACATAGTTTAAAAAACCTTGGAAAACTATTTTAAAACTAAAAACTTTCTAAAAACAGCTTAAAATTTCTTAAAAACTTAAGCTAAAGTTGACCAAAGTACCCCAACCCATGCTAAAATCATTTTGACCCACTTTAAAGCTTATGCCAAACACCCCTTTATTTAAAAACTGTCAAACCAAAGAGGGATTAAAATACATTTTTAAACTAAAACTTTAAAAACCTTTTATCTACTCCTACTTATTTTGACCTATTTAAACTATTTTAAAACTAAAAAGCCTAGCTTATTAAGAAAAATAAGCTAGTTTCTCAGCTAGCTTATCACCCTATTATGACAGATTTTAATTGAATAGTAATTTTAGCTTGACTTTAAACTAAACTAATTAAAATAACAATCTTATGAACTAATTAAGCTGAATAAGAGTAGTAATCATGAAGTTTAAAAGGAATAAGAAAAATGTAATAAGCTATGATATTCTAAAAATGAGTAGCATTTAAAACAACATCAACCAATAATAACATTTCTATCTTCTTTATGTTTCAACAAAGTCAACGCCAATATTGGTACATCTCCATCTCCATGTTCATGTATTTAGTTTGGTAGCCATGGCTGACATCTAATTAACCATGCTCGAATATATACATTCAAATATATAAATGTAAAGGACATGCTAGCAAGCTAGGAACAATAACTAACTACTACAAGATGAGGAATGATTTTATCTAAAATATTTGATGAGCTTATGTTAAGTTGTCCTCGCTTTAAAGATACTTGTTTTTCTTTTGAACGGCAAGAAAAATAGATTAACAAACTAGCAAGAAGCTAGAAGAAGTTACAAACAACGGGATAAAGCGTTACAAGGGTTACATATCCACTCTATCCACTTAATAGAAACCTTTTTTTGTCTACTAGAGATCCAACTAAATGACGAGAGCTTTACATCATCAATGATAACCTGCTTGTTGGGTCTTTTCGTGGCAAAAGTTGTATCATTGCGGAACCTCCAAAGAAGCCAATGAGTTGTTTGAACAACCACGTCGAAGAATCTGATGGAGGAAGCAGGGAGGGGGACTCTATCAGCAAGGTTTAATCCTTTGATAAGATTAGCTATGGTGATGCTCAGAATGTTTCATCAGTCCGCAATGCATTTCCATGTGTCCTTAGTAATTAAACATGAAACGAAAATGTGGTCTTCAGATTCAATTGCATCATCACACATGGGGCAACGAACACTATCCAAATCAATTCCTCTATAGTCGAGATTAGCTCTCACGGGGAGTCGCTTATTTGTGGTTCTCTAGATGAAGATATTGACTTTTAAAGGGAGGAGTGTGTTCCATCTAGTTGGGGGTACCTGCAATGTGGGAAACTTTTGGTTTATGTAGGAGCACATCATTTTGATAGAAAAAGCTCTTGAATCATCAATAATACATTCCCACGAATCACTATTATCAGATAGACGGAGATAGGCCACAAGGCTGCAAAATTCTAAAAGCTCGCAAAGCTCTAAACTCGACCGGATGGGCCTGCTCCATGCCCAATTGAAGAT
This sequence comes from Tanacetum coccineum, assembly GCA_026074375.1. NCBI lineage: Eukaryota > Viridiplantae > Streptophyta > Magnoliopsida > Asterales > Asteraceae > Tanacetum > Tanacetum coccineum. Next base: position 5,499 of record BQNB010003185.1, read on the forward strand.
CAGACCTATTGGGGGTGTAAAGGTAGGGGCGGACTATGAAGTAGCAGCAGAAGACACGTGGGTTAGTGGTTGGAAGGTTGGACAGCGGTTACAAACCAAGCAAGACGGGTTAGAATCCAACCGAAATAATCTTGGAAAAGTGTCTTTAAGAGGCGATCCTCCAAGCCAAGTATCTAGCCAAAACCGAGTACTACAACCGTCACCAATCTTTTTCTTGAATATTGAAGGTAAGTCAATGCCAATCTTGCTGAGATCATCTTTTAGCTTGGCAATACGATACCATGGACCCGATTTAGATTTAATTAAAGAGGTATCATTTAGCCCGCCATCTACACCATGAATAGAACGAATGATCTTACACCAAAAAGCATGATTTTCAGTGTGAAATCTCCACCACCATTTACTAAGCATAGCATGGTTACTAGACTTGAGGGTGCCAATGCCAAGACCTCCATTTGATATAGAAGAAGTTGCTTTGTCCCAAGCAATCCAAGCAATTTTGTTCTCATCCGTAGTCCCACCCCAAAAAAAATTTCTTCTAATACCTTCGAGCTTATTGATTATTTTGTTTGGAGCTTTAAAAGTGGAAAAATAATAGACACCAAGACTACCGAGAACGGACTTGATAAGTGTAAATCTTCCACCAAAAGAAAGAGACATTGCTTTCCAATTAGAGAGCCTCTTATTAAACTTGTCAACAAGAATGCCCCAATTAGCACACCTTGACATATTCCCCCCAATTGGGAGACCTAAGTAAGTGCATGGGAAGTTAGAAGGAAGGCAACCTATCATAGATGCAAGAGAGTTAACTTCCAAAGTGGTTACGCCAACACCATAAAGCTTACTCTTGTGGAAGTTAATTTTGAGACCGGAAGCGAGGTTGAAGCAAGTTAAAATTCTAGATAAGTTCATTGCATTTAGCCATGACCATTCACCCATAATTAGTGCATCATCCGCAAATTGAAGGTGTGAAACGTGTATGTTGTCTTTACCCACTTTGACCCCATGGAAGGTGTTGTTGTTACAGGCGTTTAGGAGGGCAACATTGAGAGCTTCAATTGCAATGATAAAGAGAAATGCTGAGAGGGGGTCACCTTGTCTAAGACATTTTTCAACTTTGAACTCCTTTGTTGGAGAGCCATTTATGAGAACCGATGCAAAAGCCAACTTGAGGCAAGAGGAGATCCAAGTCCTCCATTTGCGACTAAAATCCATTTGTTTCATAATGGAGAATAAGAATGACCAATTCAATGAGTCAAAAGCCTTTTCAAAGTCGACCTTGAGAAACATGAGACGTTTCTTATATTTTTTCGCCCAAGAGATGATTTCATCAACAATAAGAGGACCATCAATGATTTAGCGCCCTTTTATATATGCCATTTGCACCTCGCTAATTACCGAAGGAATGACAAGGGAAAGACGGTTAGCAAGGATCTTGGCGATAATTTTGTATTGACACCCGATGAGACTAATAGGGCGAAATTCACCAATAGTGAGCGGATCATCGATTTTGGGGATAAGGGTGATAAAGGAAGAGTTACATCCCCTAGGGATGTAGGCTTTGTTTTCAAATTCCTTAACATAAGCAATGATGTCATCTTTAATGATCTCTCAATGTTTTTTAATAAATTTGAAAGTGAAACCATCCAGACCCGGTGCTTTGTCCCTGCCACAATCCAAAATTGCGTCTTTGATCTCTTGAGGGGTGATGGTACAGTTAAGAAGATTAAAATCTTCAACTGAAATATGCTTGAAAAGATTGCTAGTGAATGTTGGTCTACGGTTGCTGGTCTCTATGAATTTAGACTCGTAGAACTGATAGATGTGGTTCTTGATCAAAACGGGATTTGTGATCCATGACCCAATAATATTTAACCCATTAATTCTGGAATGATTTAATTTGGATTTTAGCATTCCATGGAAGAAATGTGAATTCTCATCTCCATCTACAGCCCATCTAACCTTTGCTTTTTGACGAAGATCCATGACCTTTATGCGTTCCAAGGAAGTGAGTTCTCGGACAATATCAATTCCAGCAGTAGAATCAGTGGGTGTAAGAGGACCCACTTCAGCTTTGTTATCAAGGTCATCAAGTTTTCCACGTAACTTAACTGCTGCAACAGACTCGATACACTGAATATCTGATCGCCATTTCTTGATGGAAGATTTAAGGTGTTGAAGTTTTAATTTGAAACTAACAGCAAGGTGCACAGTAGAATGGACCACATATGGAGCCCAACAACGAAGCACAAGGGGCCAAAAGTCAATGTGTGAAATCCAAAAGTTATACAATTTAAAAGGTGTTGGCCCGTAATCAGTGATGGAGTTTGATAGTAGTAAGGGTGTGTGGTCCGAGAATTCTCTCGTTAGGGCGATGACATAGGAGTATGGCCACAAGTCTACGAAGTATTTAGATACAAGGATTCGGTCAATCTTGCTAAGTTTGGAACCGATGCTGTCCATTCTAGTGAAACGCTTACCACCCATGGGGAGATCACATAAACCCGAAGTAAAGATGAACTTGTTGAACATTGAAGCACCGGTTGCATCAAAGATCGAGCCTAAACGTTCCGAAGCGTTTCTCACTTCGTTAAAATCTCCAAACACAATGGAGGGAATGTTCTGCTGATTTATGATTTGATTTAATTCTCGCCAAAGTTTTTCCTTTCTTTTATGGTCTTGAGGTGCATATACCACTATCATGAGACAAGTAGTGTCAAAGTCACGCCATTTACCTGTGATTGCCACAAACCCGTCCCCCTCAATAGCTGAAGATGAGGAAAAAAATGAAGGGTCCCAAATAGCGATAATGCCACCCGATTTTCCATCTGCTTTTTTGCTGAAGTAGGCAAACTTGGAATTTTTCCATAATGATTGAATGAGAAATTTATTGTCATCTCGTGACATTGTTTCTTGAAGACCCACGAACTTGACTTTGTTTTCAATACAGAGCCTTTTCACCCAACTCCTTTTATGATCTTCTCCAATCCCTCTAATGTTAAGTGAAAGAACATTCATGGAATAATGTTGTCACCACGGTTAAGACATTGCGAGACTTCTTGTTCCATACCATTCATGGCAAAGCCTACTAGATTACCAACATTAATGGTATCGTTTGCCTCATTGGATTCAGAGTTGTTTGATGCGGTGGGTTGAGATAGAATACGAGTATTGCATCGTAAAATTCCTGAGAGAGTGAGACTTCTAAGTCATTTGAAAAAGAAGTGTGGTTTGTAATAGTGGGTTGAGAAACAGTTTTGGTATTCACCTTGGCAGTTTTATTCTTTCTTTTTCTAGGCTGTGTTAAAAAGCCTTAAGGAGGAGAAACGTTTTTTCCTAGAGTTGGGGTTTAACATCTAGCTAACCAAGTAGCTATGAGTACGCAGCGGATGGATTCTATTTTAAATCATATAGTTATACCGTATACAAGAAGTAAATAGAACGTATCCTCTTAGAAATATTGATTAGAAAAGAGTAAGTGATTAAAACAATCACCTCTACGGTTGCTCACAAAGTCACGTCAACCGAATATGTTAAGCTTGTCTAGACTTAACTTCACAAACCGAATACCTTGTATAATAAACGATTACCAAACAACCCTTGAACTTGTAACCGAAACCAAAATCACCGAATTTAGGTTTATAGGAAAACCCTATATCACGAAATCACTTGGACCCGAATTAGAAACCCGAAACCTTTTTAGGGTTTTTTAACTTTCGAACCAATAAACCACAAAACACCTTGTGTTATAATCTGCAGACTATTAGAGTATAAAGGATCCTCATAGCTGTTGTAGCTTGCGTTACTTTGACCTAAGAGATATGGCAAATGGATGTTCAAAAAATACCGCCTTCCTCAATAGACTCTTTTGATGAAGTCTATATGGAGTACTTGAGGGTTTTGTGAAGATTCAAAATATCCTAACCATGTATGCAAGCTCAAGCGTTCCATTTATGGACTTAAGCAAGCATCTAGGCAATGGAATAAACGATTTGATGATGAAATTAAGAAATTCGGTTTCACTCAAAATCCTGATGAGCTATATGTATACCAAAAGCTCAGTGGAGTTTTGTCGCTATCCTAATTCTATAGTCGATTGAACATATTACTCATGGGTAACTATATTCCTATGTTAAAGATTTAAAATCCTATTTGGAAGAAGTTTTGCTATGAAAGATTTTGGGGTTTGTTGCATATGTTCTTGGAATATGATTTACAGTGATAGGTCGAAGAGGTTAATTGGTTTATGTCAAAGTGCTTACATTGAGAAAATCTTGAAAATATATTATATGGAAAATTCCAAACGTGGAACGATCCCAATGCAAGAAAAGCTTAAATTGAGTAAGTCACAAGGTGCTTCAACACCTGCTAAGAAACAGCGCATGCAAAATGTTCCCTATGCTTAGGCTATAGGATCAATTATGTATGTTGTGAGATGTACTCGTCCTGATGTTGCGTTCGCACAGAACATAACAAGCCGATTTCAACAGAATCCAGGTGAAGAGCACTGGACTGCTGTTAAAAATATTCTTAAGTATCTTCGCAATACTAAGGATATGTTTCTGGTATATGGAGGTAATATAAAACGAGAGCTCAGAGTTTCTTGCTACACTGATGCTGGATATCTGACAGGGACAGATTTTGGCCTCCTACTGTATGTAAGACGTGTTTTACTTCTTGCGTGAGTTGGGCTTGTTGGTTCGGCTTGTTGGTTTAGAAGTTGAGTTTCTGGTATAATTGATGGTATGCTTTTTGTGGTGTAAGTTGTTGGGCTGGTAGATTTATTGGGCCTAGGTAAGGGTGGGCTTCAACTTGGGGTTGTGGTGATCTACGAAGTAAACAGAAAGATGGGAAGATACCTTTTGAGGTTGACCCAGTTCTAATGCAGCCAAGGTTGTTGTCAGGAGCTTTATCAGATACCATGTTAGAATCTTTGTCTTTGACTTCTGCAAAAGTAGATGTAGACCCATCCTCAGAACATCCCAGGTATAGGACTTCTAAACCCATTTGTTGTATTCTTTAAAGGGGGGGGGGGAAAATGCCTAGTTTGTGTTCATGTTACCGGGTTTTCACCGGAAACTGCATCAAATTCGCCGGAACTTTCTTTATCACCACCATCAGTGGAGTTCTCATCATCACTTTGTTGTGTATCAGCCATTTCATTAACACCTTTATTTTGCCATTCATTAAAATCACCAATCACCGTGTTTCCCTCATCAGATGACTCAAATGCATACCCATTGAAAAACGAGTCAACTTCCCCATCAATTTCTGTAACCCGGATCGGGAGGACTTCATTGTCAACCGGTACATAAATTGTTTCATGTATGAAATTTGGAAGTTTTAGTGAGGTAACAAACCTTACCCATGTGATCTACTTAAAATTGTCGGCGTCGTTACATTCCTACGGAATAATCATTCACCATATATCACCCAAAGTTTAGTAATGGAGGTAAATGGGTCGAGAACCACATTTGAGGAGTAGGCCCTGAGTGCATGCCTTGTGATGCGGTTTAGCGTATGCGGTGGTGTTATTCCAAGTAGAGAGCTTTCGGAAGTGTTGAAGGCCAAGGGAAGCGTGGTTAAGGCTTTATCCACAGATCTTGATCTGGGAATTGGTTATAGAATGTGAAGGCCACCAATGTATTTTGTGGTGAAGTCGTAAAATTCTAGAATGATATGTTGGGTATTTGAGGCCCCATCAAGGGATTTCAGCTCGAAAGATAGAGTGATTGGAATTGCAGTTTTGGTCAACGGCGAGTGAGAAGTTTAATTTGTGTTTGGTAGTTGTCTGGTTATTAGTTTGTTTGAGTTATAGTCGCATATGTGTGTTCTGCTGGGGTTGGGAGGATAGAAGGGTTAGAAGTGTTGGGGTTAGTAGGTTTTGTGTTGTTTTTGTGGGTGGTGTTGCGGGAAGACGACATCGGTCTACGTTGATGGTGGGCGATATTACATAGGATCTTTTGAGTACCTATGCAAAGGGTGTTGAGTTTGAGCTCAAAGGCGGCTGGGTCTACGATTCCGGTGAATCTAGCAAAACCAAACCTCTTACCTTGTTTGTTTCTTTTGCTCGCCATATCAATATTGACCTCCTCACATCACACATTCCAATGATCGTGAGAAATAAAAGAAAAACCCTCTTTCATGACAACATGATTCCAGTTTGTTGGGAAGTGGGTGAAGTAGTACGTGATCATGTGGGTTTTCTGTGCATAGATATTTGTTGGATTGGTGGTAGCTGTTTGTCTTGGTGGCAAGTGCTGGTGAGTGGTGGCTCTGCGGTGTGATACAGTGGTCCATGCACCGGCTGTCATGATGGATATGGGTAAAGGCTATTTTTGTTAGTTTTGGTTATAAGGATGGGTTATTTTGTTGATGTGGCACTAATAATAGAATCATATATGTTGAAGTATTATTGCCACATCAACAAACTAATCTGCTACCTTGCTTCCATTCTAGTAAGAATTAAGAAGGCATGTGTGACGTCCAAGTATGTTCTTATTGACCGATTAGCATTAGTTTTGCAAATTTGTGTATTAGGCAAACTCGAGGGCTTTAATGTAACAAAATTCCGTTGAGGGACTTTACCACGCAAAATGAGAGTTTGTTGGAATGATGGATGCATATGATATATTGTTAAGGAATATATCAATCGGGTTACCTTTTGTGAGGGTTGACTAAAAGGATAACACTTGTTATGCTTAAGACAACCAAAGATAATTCATGAAGAAACAAGTAAACATAATAGTCGACAGTAGAAACATGGAAGTGTTTTTTTTACTATTCGTAACTTTTGTTGTTCTTGATGACGTAGATGACGAGATGGGATGAGATACTGTTCCTCCCTGTACAAAACCCTTCAACCATGGAATTTGGGGCTGGGATCTTGTCGGTGGTCTAAAAATAAAGTTCATGTGACAATTTGGACAGACTTGCTTTTATCACAGTTCCTAGAGTTGATGACTTTGTTTTTGTGGTGGAATCTAACAAAGATTGCCCACAAAGTTTTTCTACACAAACTACTAGGTGGGAATACGCTCCACTAAAGTGTCGGGCAGCCTAGAGTGGATGGTATTCTTTGTTATATTACGTAAGTTTTCTCATCGTTCTCGTGTTTGGACTTCTGTTCTGAATTGATTATTGATTTTGCTTGTAATGTAATAGCAGCTTTTTTTGTTTGGATAAATATGTTCTGCTTCTGATTATTTGGCTATTTAGGGGCTTTTTGCATTGTTGCCATCGTTGTTGCTTCTGATATTACAAAACGATTCAACTCTTTTAAGTTTTTGGAAAACTCAATTTGTTGAGAATTTACGTAAAATGACTCGTAAATGATCAGAGTCCCATTCGCTTTTTTGTTGAACCTTCTTTTAAACTGATTATTTGACCCCAATCAGAACCAGGTTAACCATTTCCAAACACTAGAAACTGATTATTTACAAATCAGAAAAACCACTTTTAAACCACATTGCAACACTCTTGTAAGGGTTTAATTTAATAATCAGATTATTACTGCTTACACCCTTTTTTAATAACTTACGGGACTCTTTCTCCCACTTATACAAAAGTTTAGGTCTTCTTATCTATAAGTTTGTCTATATCTCTATTACGTTTGCCTGCCACTTTGCATATGATTATTACGACTTCAAACAGCAAAAAGCACGTTCAAACGGTATCTTTAACAATGGTTATTAATCAGCTTATCTTAAAAACCTATTAATGAATAAACATATAATTCACTTCCACACACACATCCAAATACCCCATAATTCATCTGGCAGTCTGGCACTACGTTATCTATAAAAAACTTGCACACTAGCTACATTTTACATAGTAAAATACTTTGACTTATAGAGTCAAACTTCATGATCCTTAAAATTATCATTTTATAGGTATTGGTGTTCGTATGGTCCAGGTGACCATAGAAAAGGAGAGGTGGTTGGAACCCGAAGAAAAAAATCTGCTGGTCGTATCTCCGGCAAAAAAAGATAAATATACAAGCAAGATAAATATGTGGATAAAAAAGGGTTACCGTGTCATGGCCCACAAGACAAAAACATTCTGTTGGAACACGTGCTATGTATGCACCATTTATCTCAGAAGCATTTCGCCAACGTGTCATATCGTTATTACATGCTGGGTATCACAGTTGAAACCTATTATTGCAAAAGACATATGAATCGGTGAAAGAAAGGTGGTCCATCTAAACATAGTAACTTGTGATCTTACAACCTCTCAAAATTACGTGAGGGCACAAGAAAGGAATATTAGACAGTCAAGTTATGAACTTGATGACGGTGATGATGTCAGCCTTGATTTTTGGGTCGAGAGTAATAAAAAAATTGTGTTTTTTCATGAAGAGTTTTCTGATATGGGTCCGTTTTTGTTGGGTATTCAAACGGAATGGCAGTTGCAGCAAATGATTCAGTTTGGCAACGGGGCGACTTGTTGCTTTAGATTCAAGATTTGGCACCAATAAACTAAAGGTATGTTTGAAACTTAAATTTATTGTAGCCATAACACAGGGGTTTATAACATACTGAATCAACAAATGAGTTATACTCAAATATCATCAATTCCACGTAAAAGAAATATTTGTTCAACTTGAAGAAAAGAACTTATGCTTCTTAAAAAACCCGATATTTTCATAACATATATATTTTTTCTTCATGTTTTACAAATGTTTCTTATGCGGGATTGAGGGATATTTTGGTATAAACTCAAGTTTTTGGTCCATATTTTTAATGACCATATGTATTTGGGCTGTTTAGATGAATTTCTCTTTACAAACTCTATGTAGTAATTTAAGAGTCCCGTTACAAACTTTATGCAGTACCCAATCCAAAGTCTTCTTGTTTTTAATTACGACAACAAAGCTGTACCTGTAGCATGGATAATATCACCAAGCTTTTCCAGTGGGGATACACATAGATGGATGAGGGCTCTTTTTAATAAAGTTTGTATTAAAGATCCAACATGGAAATTAGCAGTCTTTATAGTCGATGATCCTTTAACCGACGTCTTGACTATCAGGTTTGCTCATGGTTTTACATCTTGCTTTCTGGGATGGTTTTGGTCATGGGAAAATCACCTAAACGACACTTTGGTGTGTGGCCCATTACTAATTATACAACCTCTTCTTGTATATCCGGAAAAATGACTATATTTCGCATAATAGATTTTGCAAAACACATATAATTCACAAGTCACACGATGATTTATTTTAATTTTTTTTATTATTTGGCAAATTCTTAAAGAAGAATGCCAAATTTCTTGTTTATAAAATTCTTATAAAGTTAACAGAATTTCGGTTTTTTTGCAAAATGTTTACTTTTTCGGAATGTTGTACCTAAAAGTATTTACTTTTTAAATCTTTTGTGACTTATAGGTTCATTTACAGACATACACGAAAATAGGTATAGATTGTAATACGGTCCCACACCAAAAAATCATTTAGGTAATTTTTCGCTTTGAACATTTATATTGATTGCATTGGTCTGTTATGTTATCAGACAAGTATTCCAGTGTTCTGTATTGGTTTGCTTTTGGCGGGTTCGTCATGCATGCCATAAAAACTTAATGAAAAGATGTTCGGATATGTAAACACGAGCAAACTTATCAAAAGCGCTTGGTCACATAGTCAAAGATATCTTCAAAGCGTGTGGTACTGTTGAAGCGTTTAATAGTTTCATGGAAATTTTGGTAGAATGTAAAGAATTCATGGATTATTTCAAAGCAAGTTGGTATCCTAGAATAGGTTAGTACTGGTTAATCCTATTTGCATAAAAGGGCCGTGTCCAGATTGTGCATTTTTGTAACATACCGACCCCTCTAAATCTGGCTTTCAGAAAAGACGAATCTTATATAAAAATGTTACAACTATGCATAAACGTATATGTAGTTGAAATGGTAAGATTACTGTTACAAATTATCAAAATGGATCACGAATTAATCTTTAAATGACTTAAATAGTCAAATATACTAAAAATAGTCTAATGACAATAATATTTTTATCCCAAAAACCCTCATTTTAGCTTTCTTGTATTAATTCTAATTGTTGTTTTTCTTCAGGTTCTTGGATCACTACCTTGAAAATGATGCCAATTGCTAGCCTTGAGAGTTCTGCAGCTCTTGAATTTTATCACAACCAGTTAAAAATTAGGTTCCTAAACGAAGAAACCGACTCTGGCATCTACAAACGTGCTGACTGGTTAGTCAATAAACTCAGTACTAAAATACATACCTACATTTGGCTTGACGAGTATGAGGGCAAAGATGACTTTTCACGTAACCGGAAAGACGAATGGGCAAGTGATTTTACCTCATGGCATAAGTCAAGAACAATCCCAAAACTGATGTTATCACAAAAGGTGAATGGGTCAAAGTTGTTGACCAGGTAGATCGGGATATGAAATATGGAACCCGGGTTCTGAGTATGCAATTTCCAGCTGTGAATGGGGAGAAAACGGTAACTTGTGTGAGCATGTTTGCAAGGTTATTCTATATCATCGTGAAAAAGGTTTCGTCTTGCCATCTGTCAGCCTTCTACAGTATAAACAAAGCTTGATTAATATGCTAAAATGCCCGCCTGCAAATTCTTCAATCTTAGTGCACAGTTTGCGGAAAGTGCCCAAAATGGTGTCTCAAGTGGGAGGGTTGAGATGGTAAATTCCTGCACACAGATGGAAATTGATTGGGAATAATGCTGAGTGTTTTTCTGCTTACTGATTCTTTTTTTCCTGCCTACTGATTCTTTTTTTTTCTGGCATGGTAGACTTATTGTATAAAGTAGTCAAGACAGAGTTGTATATGATGGGTGACTAATTCTAAGTTGACTCAACTTATGTCAATTAAGTTTTTGTTAATCATGTTTTTAATTTATTTTGTATGGAGATTACTTATATGCATGAAAGGGGCAACACTCAATTTGTTTTTCTAGAACTTGTGGTTAGTATACTATTGTAGTGGCAAGATCTACATCATAATGTTAGAACCGGCTAAATGAGTGTTTAAAACGGGTGCTTTTTAGCGTGGGTTGAAACAGGTTAAGCTACCCCAACTGAATCATTAAGCTTTCCGGATAAACTGGTATATTACTTTGGTCATTTATGAGGTGGTGCTCCCCAAGGTCGATTAAGCCTAAAGTTAGAACCGATTTATTATGTTGATCAAATTGTGAAGATGTGGAAGATGTTGGATTTCAAAAATGGTCAAGATAATGTATGGCTACTAGCCATGCATATGCGTATTTTTCCTTTGTCTCTTGGTCTAAGTTGAAGACATCGTATCCAGACCAAGTAACATACATCCTGTACAATATACGCCAAAATACACATTCCAGATCACTCAAAAGCATATATAGTTGACCTTGAACACAAAAAAATTGTTCAAGTAGCTTTATTTCAGCTCGATCCCCATTTGTCCCATTTTGTTACAAAACAAAGTATATTGTTAGAATCAGCTTTTCAACCTGCCATTTCCACCTCACTGGTCTCGCTCTCTTGTTCACTTAATGATTCCATTGAATGCAACAGGAACCATTGCCTATCCCCCCATTTACTAAAACTTATTGCTTTGTTCTATTCGTAAAGGAGAGTGAGAACCATTATACTGGAAATATGATAGGAGGTATAGAAAAAAACATAAAGTAGTAGGAATATGATATAAGTCGATCAGACAGGTAACCAATATAAAAAAATGTAATTGAAACCTTGGAGTAACTATCGGCAAAAGCACGTCCACGTGGGACCTTTCCTATGTAATGTAAATCAGCCTTCTCCAACTTTCCTTCAAACAACGGGTATACTCCACCACATTAATAGCAAAACGTACGAGTTTTCCCTGAATGCATGTCCACCTGAAAATCAATCAAGACAAGAGTTACTGTTGTGATTAACTTAGCAGAATCATTGTATATTCATTTTCATCATGCTTGTATTATTATTTTAATAATTTTCATTTCTAATATACCATTGTACAGCTGGAAAATTTGTTAATTTTCTAATTAAACAGACCTCATGTATGAAGTGCTGCATTCAAGCATCCTAAGGACAACAGGAGGTCATCAGATGTTACAGTTGTCCATTATCCTGTAGCTCCAAAACCACCTGTTCATTTATAATCATAAAACCAAGTCTTGGCTTATTCGAATATGGCAGAGATACTCAGAAAGCAGCAATTGCGATAAATGAACTTCTATCTTTGATAAATAGTTAGATACTCAAAAACAGAACGTTCGAGTTTATCAAAATTTTGGTTCATCATTCACCCTGAGTTGCCAACACGTAACTACATAAGATAACAAATTTGATGCATGAAAGATGCCATGATGAGTCTACACTCTACAGTGCTGCCTATTTTCTTACTTTTTGATTTGGAATTGTAATACTTGAGTAAAAAATGCCCTCAATAGACATCCAAACGGGACCACCTGAGCAAATTCAGGTTTACCAGGACTAATAAATGTGATGCACGATCCAGACAATCTGGTTTATGGAAGATGGGGAAAATTTTGTCACAAAATGGTAGGTTCGTTAATCGATCTATATTAATTCCTAACCTCCCGGAATTGTCCATTATAGAAGCATAGGCACGTACTTAAAAAATGAATTATTTAATAAAAGGAATCCACAAGCATGAAAGTGTAAATGCGAGCATACCTGCTGTTGATTTGGAATCTGTCCTTTATTATCCGTATCAATGACATATTGGCTACAAGTATCATCCTTCCATACAAGTGTCAATGGTGTGGTTCCCATTTGATAATGGGCATGCCTAAAATGAAGTCAAATCCAAATATTAATTATATACGTAAAACAAGCTAGCAACAAAAAAATATCCTTATATCGCTTCCTTAATGCTGACACACATACAAGATCAGAAACATTTAGGACTTCAACAAGGAATGTAGCATTTAATCAAACATATACAGTAAAAGGCTTACTTGTTATAAAACAGTAGTCCATCCTTCACATACGGTACCACCCCTGTATAAGCTGTCTGGAGCCCCTCATGATCACAATTATATACAGGAACGAGACTAAATCTATACTTATGGTAAGCAGATGGAGCCTCACAAGCCCCTGACTCAACAAGCTTGCTGTTCATCCAAAAAAATCTGAACTCAGCAGTGCATTCATAGAACGAGATTCCAGCCCAGCATACCATATCAATAACGTAGTACGTTTGATCTAGCTGTGAGAAAGACAAAAACGTCAAAATACATGAAGAATAAAACAACTGCAGCTAAAATATAAAAAAATCCTCACTGCATAGGTAAAAGCATAATACCTCGTGAAAAATGCAATCAAGTATACAATATGATTGGGCAGATCGATCCCTGGTCTTGGCACCATTAGGTAAAGCAGATGGAAAACGATGCAAGAGAGAACCATTGCGTAGTCTACTAACAGTTGTTCCATTCGACGAAACAACAAAGCATCGTTTTCCAGAAGGCCTTGCAAATACATACCTACACGTTTTAATTCATTAAAATTCAATAATCTGCAATCGCCTAACATCCTAAAACTCAAAATAAATTACATGTACAACTTTTTCAGGTATACTAATACACTTCAAAACAACAACTACTGTTACATAACCCCAACTTGTCAGACCTTGAGTAGTTGAGTTAATAGCTAGAATCCTAGATAGTGAAGTGGCCTCAGCAGTATACGATTACAATTCAGCCCTAATAGACTCAAACCGGGTAAAGCCCTCCCCTTTTTGGGAAGGTTGGCGTGGCCACATGAGAGTTGTTTGGACCTAACAGAAATTGAACTTAAGACCTGTCACGTTTTAGTGATGATAGTATTAGTTACCACTAGGCCACCCACAAGTACTAGAATTAACACGACTTGCAAAACCTCATTTAAGAGCTAAACACATCCTAATTACACAGTTTCACCAAAATATGTATCCTAAACTAATATCAAAATACACAAATTAGTCCTACATAGAGTTATAAACAATATCAGGCAAATATGAAAGTACACTGATAGAATCTAGCCTTGAGCTGGTTGCTTAGTCGGTATGAGCATTGTGTTCCACATATTTCCGCATGTGGACCTTTCACCTTTTATCAAAGTTTTCGCGAATAAAACTATAAAAAAATCATTTCTCCCTAGTTTCACCAAAATACACTTCTCTGACCTAAATAACTTCAAGGTGACCTAAACCACTTTTAAACAACAACCAATAAGTAAAACATCACATGTAAAACCTCTTGTTAACACCTAAATAACAAAAGCACACTCTTCAAAGTACATGAATATCATTTACCCCTAATTTCAACTTAAATAACTTCAACAAGACCTTATCAAAATCTCCGCATGTAACATTTTAAAAACATACTCCGTATCAAACTAAACCTAAATAAAGTTATAACTAATAACACACACTATCGCAGTACACAAATATCATTTATCCCTACGCGGACTCTTGAGTAAGGCAGCCCAAAGGTCTCAGACCCATGTTCAAATCTCGTCGGGTGAACTTCTTAAGATGGCCAAGTCAAAGTTCGGAAACGGCCACGAGAATACCGGTTAGAAAACATACATCAAAGCCAATTTTTCGCAGAACATGGATCCCTCTCCATTTAATGTTTATACTTTCCTAAACTAAATAAACCACCACCAAATGGTCTAGTGGTAAGGTCTTTGGTTTCCTCACATGGGTTCAAACCTCGCTAAGTGTGTCCATTTGGAGGTGGCCGAGGAAGGGTCGGAAACGGTCCTGGGATTAACCCGATGAAGCCACGTATATATGTGTCAAAAAGGCTCGCCCTCCCTAGTTAACCTGTTTACTTTCGTAAACTAAATAGCTTCGACAACTAACTCACTTAGAGAGGCCTAGTGTGAGAAGGCGTGTAACTACAAAAACAACAACGATAGCCAATCGCGCCAGAGCGGGCTACGACGGAGGTAGATTGTAGACGGATCATACCCCTACCCTTTGGTAAAACCGGAGGAATTTACCTGTGTGGCGGTCGGCTCAAACCCGGTGACCAAAAGCTCGGAAACCATGGTTACCTAAAATAAAACATTTCGCGTTTTTGCAAATACAAACATCACTTGGCCCCTAATTTCACCAAAACACTTAATGATAAAACTTAAATTGAGTAAATTATTCGCATTGAGAAACGATATACCAATCATGATTAAGACGATCAGGAACATCAATCATCCACTCCGGAAGCATAAGCTGACTAGCAAACCATCTCCTTGCTTCAGGTCCTTTTAGTTTCGCCGCTTGACGAAGATCAATATCATTTATATCTTCGGAAGCATCAGGTTCTTCGACAATAGGTTCGGGAACATTAGGTTCGGAGTTAGGTTCGGAGAGGATAGAGGAAGCTAAACGACGGGCGTGTAGTTGGGCTTGGGTTCGGTTGTTGGCTTGGCGTTGTAAAGAGAGTTCACGACGTTTGTGTTGGTCGGAGATGTTTGGGCGTTTGTGTGGACGTCGGGTGTCGTGCGGAGGTGCCATTCTGTTAAGCGGTCTTTTTTGAAATCTTAGTCAACTCAGCTGATTCACCTTAAACGGACGACAAAGAGGTGATGTTTAAGGTTTGTTTGCTTTAGGGGTGTTTGGCTAAGCTTATAAATTGAGCTTATGCTTATGTTACAACGGTTTAAGCCATAAGCTTTTATAAGTTAAAACTCATACAAAAAGGTTTATAAGAGCTTATAACTAGTCAAATTACTTAAATGTTTTTTTAAGATGTAATAGAGTATCACGCAAAAAGCTGTAAATACATGTGAATTTAATTTGACGTATTTTATGTGATTTTACATTAATAAGCTTCAGCTCCGACTAATTCGCCGAACAGCTTTGTAAAAATATAAGTTTCAGCTTTTGGCTTATAATATAAGCTTCAGGCTTAGCCTCAGCCCCAGCCCCAGCCCCAGCGCATTGCGCCAAACATACCCTATGTATCATGAGCTCATAAGCTTTTGCTAAATGTTTGGCATAGCTTATCATAATTAATGAAGTAAAATGACAAAAATGTACATGACATTAAATGGTGTAGTTATTAAATGAGCTTATAAAGTCTTTTTATATAATATTGTTAAATAAGCTCACTCTTTCTCGTAAGTCACAAAGTTTGAGCTTATCACCCCTTTATATAAGCTCATAACTTCACTCATATAAGCTCAAACAAATGCTTATTTAATACATATAAGTTCGTAAGCCCATCATATAAGCTTAGCCAAACACCTCCTAACATTTTGTTTAAACGTAAAAGAGTTTGAACCGAGCTCAAGCTTGAGGAGGTCGGCTCGTTTTGTGATTGAAGTTGGTTTATTGTGCTCGGACTCGAACTTGTTAAAAGTTTGATTTGACCGAGTGAAGCTCGAGTCACTTCATTTTTGTTGGCTTCTTACAAAATGATAATTTGAGTTAACTTTATATACTTTTACTTATTGTTTGGACTTTAAATTTATTATGATTTTATGATGAAAAGGTAAGTTTACATAATAAAAATAAGCTAAAATAAGCTTGACTTAATTGAGTTTAACCAAAATTGTATAAGCATGTAACTCTTGTAAGTCTACTTATAAGACGAAACAAACACCTTATGTTTCGAAGGCGTATATTGAATTGGGTTTTGTCCGAGTCTGGTTTTGAATTTCCAAATTCACATAACTTAAACATGAAACTATATATGTCAGTATAGCTTTCAAGACTTGTATTTACTTTTGACATATTAGTGAACAAAAGACATGTACTTTTTTTCTTTGAAAGGTAATTTTCACACCTTATATAACCTATCTGACAATATATCTCACATATGCTTTCAGCGAGGCTTGAACCCACAACATATACAGAGACGAAGCCGGAATTTGTATTAAGGAGGCTCAAAAAAAATCCCCGATAGTAACTCATAATTCCTTATTTTGAAACATATGTTGAATTTTGAATCGTTCGACACACGGATTCAATGATTTTTTTTCCGGGTAGTTACATACAATTACTTAATTAGTTGAAAAATAAACAAAAACATTGGCGTAAATGGTAGTGCAGTTGGGCAACTAAAGAAGATAAAAGTGTCGGTGTATCATAGTCATGCTACGCGGCGCATCCTGACACTTACTTTTTAGTAAAAAAAATGTTATGATATACAGAAATAAACTCACATATTAATCTAACTTTTGTTTTAATTAACTTCAAACTATTTTGCTTTACAAGATTTTGTCACAATTCGTTCAAGACATCGTAAAAGTGAAAAGCTATGCAACATTAGATTTATAATAAGTTAAAAGGATAGGATATAAAGACCCCTTTAAAAAGCCATTTGTACTCCCCCCCTCTTAAATTTTTAGGTTTTTTTTACAACGAGTGTGTGTATCCGCGCTAGATATTTAGCGTGATTATAGTAGTTTAAAGTAGGTGGGTATGCATTAGATGTTTAGGTGGCGGTCTTTGGTCTTTGTTATGCTGCGTTTGGCTAAGAAAGATACAATAAACACATTTTCTCCATTTCTCATACAATGTGTATATCATTTACAAACTTGAAAAATGTGCAGCAAATGAAGTCTCCTTACTCCTCTAACTTTTATTAAGAGACCATGTATGGTTCATTGTGCATTCGATCCGCACTCAGTCATATCCACCTGGAGCAAAACCAAAGCCTGCCAAGTAAGCAAAACATGGTTATTTTCAGCGTCCTAAGGGTTATATAACTGATAAACCAAAGCACTTGAAGGTTATATAACTGATAAACTAAAGACGCACTTGAAGGTTATATAACTGATAAACTAAAGACGCAACCCTCGAGAAGAACCAAATTAGTGTACAACAATAGTTAATACGGCAGGTTGGGAAAAGCAATGCTCACCTCTGTTAACACGACATACTTGTTCTCCAGGTATGTTGTTCAGGTCGTGAGGCGACATTGTAACCCTTTCCCTTTTCTGAGATTTGAATGTTCTAATTTAGTCCTTCGACTTTTGACTTTTGTCAGTTTCGTTATAACAAGTACCGTGTTGACGGTGGTGAATCAATGTGATTGTGAGTATTTAGTGATTATGTTGCTTGTGATAATCCTTTTTATATGTTCCGAGAGGTTTGTCCCGTGTATAACTTGAAATGCCAAAAACGAGTCCAGACACGTCCATTAATGTTCAAAACGAATTTTGGGGAGTTTTAATTGGAAATATGTCGTGTGAATAGTCTAAGTTATGGGAAAAGTATTTTTAAAGTGAATAAAAATACTAAGTAACTTCGGAAAATAATTTAAAGTCGAGGTTTTTGAGTTTTAAGTGAAACCCACAAAACGAACTAACCCGAACCCCCTTTGGATCCTATAACCGGTCGAACCAAGGAGGGGACAAAGAGGCAATATTTTAGGATCTTGGTACCAAGGGACATGTACATATTATTTGGTACCGAGCCTTTTCCGAGCCACGAGCCTTCCTCCAGACCTCAAGCCAAGCTCCGAACCTGCAAGAAATATTAATCACAAAAAGCACCCCACCAGGATTCGAACTCGTGACCTCCCGAGCAAGGATTCGAACTCGTGACCTCCCGAGCAGAGATCTAGGTCTGTCCCAAGTTACCATATTGGCTGGGCTTCCTCTTGTTTATTTATAGGCAACATATTTATTTTAACCCTTCTTTTCTCTGGTCCGGGTCAAGTAATAATAAAAGCTTCAAAAGGCTTGGACCGGTTCAAATATAAAGGCTCAAATATGAAAGGCTAGTACCGTTGGACTCGTAATTTCGTGCTCTTTCCAATGGAGTGATCAAGGGATTTTTACGAGTTCGTTTAAACCTCGATAAACGTGAAAACGTCATTGAAAGTTACCCGAAAATTACCTTTTTCACTTCGTTTTTAATCCTTTGTACCTACAAGACATAATAACACAATACAAACGTAGTTGCAATGTAATTATCCATATTTTAGAGTTATTAGTCCGTTTTGAAGTGTTTTTCGGGGGATAAATGATGTGTGTTTAAGCACACATCAGCAGCCCATGTTTTTATTTCCCAATTTGTGCTCATAGTAACGTGTGGAACATAATGCTCGCACATTACACTAAGCTACAAGATAGACATTTAAGAATTGGCCCTTGATATATACATAGATGAAAAGATTACTACTGACAAAAATATCCAAAGGTGGAGAAATGAAATTAAAAAAAAAAAAATTTTATTTGGAAATGCTCTTAAAGAAAAATAGTATCAATTAACATTCTAAAGACTTTTTAAGAAACAAGACACCTAAACACACAACTAAGTAAGTAACTTCAATCCTAAACAACACGTAACTGCTTAGGGTTACTTTACAGCGGTTTTTATGATTTTTAAAGCTCAATATTGTGTTCTGCCATCACCCTCAGTGATCACATCCATAAAACCACCGCCTGCAGGAATCATAGGCAATACATGTTCTTGATGTGGCAAAATGACATCTAACAAGTATGGGCCGGGTGTATCCAACATCTTCTGAATAGCCACTCTAAGATCAGCCTTCTTAGTTACTCTAGCAGCTGGAATATCGCATGCTTCAGCAAACTTCAACATATCTGGGAATATTTCTGACTCTTTCATTGGGTTTTCTAAGTAAGTATACGCCCTATTCGCCTTATAAATCCTATCCTCCCATTGTACCACCATACCCAAATGCTTATTATTGAGTAACAATATCTTGACCGAAAGATTTTCCACACGAATAGTCGCTAATTCTTGAACATTCATCATAAAGCTACCATCACCATCAATATCCACAACAACCGCATCAGGTCTTGCAACAGCTGCCCCAACAGCAGCAGGAAGTCCAAACCCCATGGCACCTAATCCACCCGAGGTCAACCACTGCCTAGATCTGTTATACTTGTAAAACTGAGCAGCCCACATCTGATGCTGCCCGACACCAGTACTTATAATCGTGTCCCCACCCATCAACTCATCAAGAACCTGAATAGCATACTGAGGCGGTATAGCCTCACCAAACATCTTAAAACTCAACAGAAATTTCACCTTCTGCTCATCCAACTCACCCTTCCACGACGAAAAATCAAAACCTTTCCCCTCATCATTCTCTAAAATCTTATTCAAACCCTGTAACGCAATCTTAATATCACCACAAATCGACACATGTGGCTGCTTATTCTTCCCAATCTCTGCTGAATCAATATCAATATGCACAATCTTAGCTCTACTAGCAAATGCCTCCAGCTTCCCCGTCACACGATCATCAAACCTAACCCCAAACGCAAGCAACAAATCACTCTTATCAACAACATAATTAACATACACCGTCCTATGCATTCTAAGTATCCTAAGCGACAAATCAACCGAAGCAGGAAATGTCACAAGACCCATCAAAGTATTAGTAATAGGAATACCAGTCAACTCCACAAAACGCCTCAACTCCTCACTGGCGTCTAAACACCCCCTACCCGCATACAAAACAGGCTTCTTCGCCTCACTAACCAACCTAACAATCTGATGCAAATGATCCTCATTAGGTGTCTTAGGCATCCTATCCAAATACCCAGGCAATCTCATGGGCTTATCCCACATAGGCACAACCAACTGCTGCTGAATATCCTTAGGCACATCAATCAAAACCGGGCAAGGGTGACCCGTTCTCGCTAAATAAAAAGTCTCCTTAACAACACGAAGAATATCGTCAACATCCAAAACCAGATAATTATGTTTAGTAATAGAACGCCTAACCTCAATAATAGGTGTCTGCTGAAAAGCATCAGTACCAATCATCCTACATGGCACTTGACCATTAATAGCAATTAAAGGTACACTATCTAAAAGAGCATCCGCAAGACCAGAAACAAGGTTAGTAGCACGTGGACCTGACATGGCAATACACACACTAGGTTTCTCAGAAGCGCGTGCATAACCCTCAGCAGCAAAAACACCACATTGTTCATGACGTGGCAAGACATTGCGTATGATGTGGGACTAGGTCAAAGCTTGATGGATCTCTGATATGTGTTTAATCACATATTAATTCTCTTTATTAAAACAAGCTTAAATGACCAAAAATACATGAAAAATACAATGCTTATGTGTGTTTTGCTAATTGTGTCTTGCAGGTAACAAATATATCAAAAAGGGACAAAAACGAAGCCAAAATAGACAAAACCGAGCACGGGATTAGAAGAGCGTAAGAAAATTGAAGCCGAATGCATATTTATTTTTAATGGGCCAACCCGTACCCGTTTCATGGGACGGGTCAGCCTATTAACTATTAATCCTTAAGCCTAAAAATCATAAGCCTTAATAATAAAGTCCAAATCCAAATATCCATTAACCCTGGCCCAAGTGATTAATAATCCCAATCCCATACCCGGTCTAAAGTCAAAAAGAAATAAACGTGGTCAGAGTTATTGTACTTCTTCTTTCCTTCCCATTTCACCATAACAAATTACCAGGGTAAACTCCACCAATCACACACACGCTCCCATCCCTTCTATAAGTATAGCTGACACGTCTGACACACCCTTGACACGCTGGCCATCCTGAGTGATATCATTGGATGACGAGACATGGAAGAAATCAAGGGCTCTAAACGAATTATTGGAGTTTGTTATAATTCAAGGGCGTGGATTGAAGCTTCAGGACGCTCCCCTCCTCCTAGAACCTTCCTCTTCCTGCTATAAATAGAGGAGAAATCACACAGAGAGGAATATCTAGTTTAGTGTAGTCTTTAGTAGCTTATTATTATAGCTTTAGCTTATTTAAGCTTATTGTCTTTTTCATTATTGTAATTTCATTTTCAGCTCGTAATCCTTTCAATATCAATAAAATTTTAGTTTTTCTTTTAAATCTTGTGTTAAATTCTTATTTTACTTTTATGCAAATGTGTTAAAAATGTGTTTAGACATAACCTAATAAGCTCCTTAAGCTCTTTGTTATCTAATAAGCTAGTCCTAATTCAGTTAAGCTCTCTAAAGCTTAACTGAATTAGCCTTGTTACTTAAATTACCTCAAAATCATAATAAGCTCATGTTGAAGATGATAAGCTAGATTTGAATAGGCTTATGGACTTTACCAGCTTGTTTTCAACAAGCTGGATCTTGTAGATAAACTCTTAAGAGCATTTATGGTCCTTGTTTAGAGCAAAGGACAAAGTAAGTTTCATTTACACTCTCTAGTTTAACTTTCTTATTTAGCTTATTTGTTTGCTTATTCTGTGCTTATTAGTGTTTGAATATGCTTAATATGTTTCATTTTAGCTTATTATGTCTTAAGTTTCTACTTTAAATCATTAGAGTTAACATTATTTTAATTTTAGTTAAAACTGCTCATTTAGTAGTCATAATAGCTTATTAGTTTAGCTTGTTAAATAGTGCTTATTTCTAAAAGGTATTTGCTTATTAGTCCTTAATATAGTTAGTTTTTAATCTGTTTAAGTAATTCATAGCTTAACTTGACCTGTTTTAGTGTAAAAATGCATTTTCAAGTTTTAAAGGAGTGTTTGGGTTAAGGATTTAAAAAGGGTCAAATGAGGTGTAATCTATCTTTGGTTCTCAACTAAGCTTTCATAAGCTCTTATTAGGTCTAAATGATAGTTTTTATAAGCTAGAAGTAAGTTTAGTTAAGTGTTGTAGTTTGATTTATCAAAATTTCAAATCTGCTAGTTTTAAAGTGTCTAAAACTGCTTATTGGTTGAATTCTTTAAAAGAATACTTAAGATGTGGTTTTTGTGATCAAAGTAAGTTTCATTTGCATTATTATAAACCTGTTCTGAGACATTTGTTGTTGGATTAGCTTTTTAAGAGTTTTGGATCAAAAACAGTTAAGTAGGATGGAATTTGGTTTAAGCAAAATGGCCTAAATTGCAGATTATTAGTGGTTAGATAATAGCTTATCTTTGGTTTAATTTGATTGCATTTAGCTTATTATAGTCTAGTCTCAATCTGTTTCAAGTTTTTAGTGTGTCAAATTAGTTTTTAAGACTTAAAATTAAGCTTCAAGTAGTCATTATTTTAAAAAAAAGCCAAAAATATAGTAGAGTAGTCTATCATTTTCAGTTGCCTTTTTCTAGATTAATTCTTAATATAGTTTGCTTAATTTTTGCTTATTTGTGTCATTAGCTTATAGTTCTTTATTTGTTTTCAACTTTCAGCTTAATATCTATAGCTTATTAGTGTTTAATCTTAGCTTGAAATGTGTCAAAAGTCCTTAAAAAGTGTCTTTTAGAGTCAAACTGTCTAAACAGTTTTAAGTGCTTTTCCAGCTTATTTGTTTGCTTATTTTTAATCAGAATTGCTTATTAGGTTTAGGTGTTGGTCTGTTTCAACTTATTTTTGTTTTCTAGTTGCTTATTGAGTATTTAAAAGCCAAACAGTCTAGCTTATTTTTTTAAATATTAAGAAAACCAAAATTGCCACTTTCTTTTGTGCTTTTTTCTTGCTTATTAATAAGTTTCAGCAATAAGTCTCTTTATTAAAAGTACTTATTTATACTTATTCTTTAGCTTTTTAAAAAGAAAATAAAATAAAAAATTCCAAAAAGGTAGGTCACAGGACTCGAACCTGTGACCTCCCTCACACAACACACACGTCTTACCACTGCCCTTGGGTCTTTTTCAGTTAATACCTTGCATCATTTAATTAATATACTAAGTTAGGTTTTAGCTTAATTTAGCTTATTTGATTTTTCACAGCTTATTGGTTTTAGCTTTTTGTCTTGTTTTTCTTTGTAAACCTTTACAATAGTGTCTAGTATTTTTATAAATTTTCTCAAATTTTTATAATTAATTTTAGTATTTTTAGTTTAATTTTTAGTCTAATTTAGTTTTAAAAATAGTTTTAAATAGTTTAAAAATTCAAAAAAAATATTTTCTGTCTTTTAAAAATTAGTTTAAGTCGTTTTAGTTTTGAAAATTGCATTTTGAGTTTTTAGAATTTTAATTTGTCGTTTTTAGTTAATTAGTTAGTTTATTTTAGTTATTAATTAGTTTTTAATTGTTTTAAATGTCGTTAGATTTATAAGTTGCATTTATTTCTAGTTTAGCGTGCCTTTTTGTGCTTTCCCTTTGCGTTTTTAGATTTAGATTCCAAAATCTAAAATATTGATTATTCAATCACGCGATCACGAACCGAAACAAGATTTTTAATCTTCACACTTCGTCAGGATACGACATCCGGGAGATAAAATATTGTTTATCCTCAAGCAATTTTTATATAAAACGGGATACTCACTATACTATTACTTATTTGGTATTTTAGGATATATATATTTTATATAGACTAAATCAATCGAATCAATCTCTATGGATGCTCCACTTGGGTAAGCAAATACATCAGTTACACCTTCACGTTCCAAAGCTTCAACTAAAACATCAGACCCTTTTCGTGGTTGGTCATCTGTGTAACGTGAAACGTAATAGGTATTTTCTGGTGGTTGTACGATGGTTGTTACGGTGGTTTTAGGGTTGGATAAAACATTGGTGATGTGGAGGGTACGGTGGCGTTTAGGGGTGGTGATGAGGAGGTTGAAACGGGGGAGAGCGGTGGTGGTACGGTGGAATGCGATGGTGGAAGACGGTGGTTTGATGGTAGGGTTTGATGGGGTGACGGCCGCCACTACAAAAAAATTGCCATTTAGTGGCACACATTTTTTGTGACAATATATATATGTGTCACTGTTATGTGTTTTTAGTGGCAGATGTTTATGTGTCACTAAAAATATTAGAGATTTAATGGCACTTTACACTTTGTGCCACAAATGTAACTTTAATAGCGTTACAAACTCGGTACATCATAATACCTTACTAGAATCATTTTCACATTTATATTTTATGCCATTAAAAACTTTTGCAATTTTTTATGGTTTTCCTAATGTTTTGAAACCCGGTTTTTTAATTGACCCGGTTTAGTAGCCGGTTCATCGGGTCATCGGTTCAACCGGTTGAACCGCCAGGTCTAACCGGTTTATACAAATGTATATTTTTTCATATTTTTAATATGTAATGTTCTATGATCACATAATTTATCTTACGATCTATTGAATCGATGAAAGACATTGATTTTTTACTTATTAGCTTTAGTTTTTAGGTTATATATTTACAAAATTATAGCAAAGATTTGCAAAAAAAATTAACTTATGAATCAAGTTGTAATAGACTATAATAAGACAATATTAGTTGATGTTTTAAGTTAGTTTTAACTTTATTTTAACTAACATTAGTCATTACCACTTCATTTTGTAAATTAAATTTACAAAAGTTTATGGAAAAAAAATTCTTTGTTAGATTTAAAAAAAGAAGTCGTGACCGAGTCAACCCGGGTCAACGAAAAACCAGCGGTTCAATTCGGTTCTCAAACAAGCAAAAACCCGGTCACATCCGGCCCGGTCTCCGAACCGGTTCACGGATCAACCGGTTCAACCGGCCGGGTTAACCCGGGTTTTAAACATTGGTTTTTCCTAATTGTGTCAATATTATCTTAAAAAACAGTTCTCAATTTCCAAAATATTGGCGGGCCTTTGTTAAAAGTTTTAGAAACAATGAGCGGGCTTTTAATCCCTCAAACTTTCATATGCGATTTGACATTCAAAAACCCTACCCTAAGACTCTCATATGTATTCACAGCCGCATACTTTATTTTTCTCATTGCCACTATTTTTTAGCCATTCTTATTATCAAGCCAGGTAAGTGTTCCAACTCATGAATCCTCTAATCTCATACCTCATGTTTATTTTGTATTATGATTTCGAGTATTACAAAAGTGAAGTTAATTACACATAAAGTTATAAAGGAAAGGCTAGACGGAATGATCAGATATGAACCGGATCCCGCAACGTGTTCGAAAGATTAAGTGAGATCTCGTAATTTATTCCTTTTGTCCATTAATATGCTTGTTTGTCTTTAAAGTGATTTTTCTTGTAGTCTTTTCTTATTAACGTTATTAGTCTTGCAGCAAGGAATTGAATCAAGTTATTAAGTCAAAGCTAAAATCTTGGATCCTCGCTATGCTCGTAATTAATATTTATGAAAGTGTTGGGCATGGCTAAAGGAAAAGAAGGCGGATGAACACTAATCACGATGCTCTTGTTAAAAATTGTTTATGTGTTAGCAACTTATCAAATTTTCACATCATAGTTTAATAGCATGTCTTAACTTTCATATATAAGAGTTCCTGTTTTTTTATGTGCAGATTTGCTCTTCAAAGATATATTGGAGAGTTCATTACAAAGGATGAACTTTTAGTTCTCTTAGTAGTTTTAAGCATCAGTGTTGTACAATGTATTTAGTTGTTTGTTTCATGTGTAACATGTTATTTTGTTGAATATATACTTTTTGTGTATGAGCGAGCTTTGTTGATTAATGAAAGTTGCATTTTGATGTACGAGAGCGCTTTGTTAATTAATGAAAGTTTCATTTCGATGTAAACTATTTAGTTTGTTTCATGTGTAATGGGTTATGGTTGAATGAAAAATTCGTTTTTAACTAAATCTTTGTAGATATAGAAATGCGATACAGTGACACGATATTACTATTTAGATATGTTTTGGTGGTAAATATATATGAGATTAAAACAATTCACTTATTTTAAGAAGGTTACTTAATGGCATATCGTAGGTGCCATAAAATCATTTGTAGTTTATTGTGACATATCATGAAGTGCCACTAGAGCCTTCAAATCTGCAGCAACACAACAAAAAGTGCCACTAAAACTTTTTAGTGGCAGTGTCGTTTGTGACACTTTTTGTTTCTGCCACAAAAAGTCTAGAAAGCCTTTAGTAGCATTTATTTCACCTATTGTGACACTTTTTGTGTGTCACTAAACGGCATTTTTTTTGTAGTGCGCCATGTCTGAATTTGTGGCTCTGGCAGCTACTTGCAAGGAAGCTGAATGGTTGAAAAACTTGCTCCTTGAGATTCCAGTGTGGGTCAAACCTATAGCACCTATTTCTATCCGCTGTGATAGTGCTGCTACATTGGCAAAGGCTTATAGCCAGATGTACAATGGGAAGTCCAGGCATCTAGGTGTCAGGCATAGCATGATTCGTGAGCTGATCACGAATGGGGTGGTATCTATAGAGTTTGTGAGGTCTCAACAAAACCTAGCTGATCACTTGACGAAGGGTCTGGCTAGAGACTTGGTTATAAAGTCTGCTGAAGGGGTGAGATTAAAGTCCAACTAAGTCGCTGAATGCTAGGACACCCAACTCCCTGCTGAGGAAACTTGACAGCTGAGTTCAATGTGGAAAGCTGAACATTCAGAGGACTGAAGCACATGTTTAATGACGGAGGTGACGTGGCATCTTTGTTTTCTCGTGACTATATCCCGATGTTAAACTACAAAACCACTTGTTATTTTCGAACTTTCTAGTTGGTTCGGAAGTTTTCGAAACTGCTATTAAGGTTTGTTACGCTTTCGAAACCACGTTGTACGGACTTAAACTAACAAAGAAGTCAAACATACGAATTACATTACAAATCGATAAACATTCAAACATTAAAGCGTACGAATTACATTACAAATCGATAAACGTTCAAACATTAAAGCATGCGAATTACGTTACAAATCGATAAAAGTTTAAACACTAAAGCATACGGGTCACATTACAAATCGATAGTTTTTAAACGCTAAAGATACGAATTTCATTAGGAAATCGAGAAAAAGTTTAACATTGAAGCATCACGAATTACATTCCAAATGATAAAACTACTCCAAACCATAGTTTTACCATGTCATTATAACTTTAGTGAAGTAGTGGAGTTGAATTAAGTGTGTGTTGTTCCGGATGCATATACATTTCTATTGTTGCCTCGAGTGCCTTTATCTTTCCAAGCAAGAGCTTGCGGTTTGAGCACTCTGCATTTCTAGAAGGTCCCGGAGAATCACTTGGAGGTGTTGAAGGTCCTGCAGAAGAAATTGGACTCGTTGAAATTCCAAGAGAAGCGACTGGTAGACGGACTCGTTCCTCTTTCCATTAAAAAAATTACATCCAAACTTATTTTTCCAAGGCTGTTAAAGAGTAAATAAAATAATTTTTAACAACTAACCAAATTATTTATATATTACACAAATAAAAAACATGTAATTGTTCACGTTTGATAAAGGACATGCAGAGTATAGTTGACCACGGGTGCGAGGTTAATACGATTCTCGCAAAACTACATCTCCTTTTCCACAATGACACGCAAAAGCTTCGTGCTGCAACATCTTCATAATAACAATGTGTGTGTGTAGATGTTTAAGTTGTGATAATTAACACGTCCCACTAAATTTTCATTGTCCCACCAAGGCACTAAACGACAAAGTTTAAGACTTTCCTCGGGGAAAGTCGATTGGGATTTTAAAAATCATAAAAGTGGATATGGGGAAAACACTTGGTAACAAAAAGTTATATCAAAAAGAAGAACACCGGCGATTCAAGAATAAGAAGAACACCGAACCCTCCTCCTCCACCACCACCACTCACCACCTCACATCACCTCCACCACACTCCAATCACACGAGCAAATAACCCTCCTCCTCCTCTAAACTATAATTCTTTCCATAAACCCCTTTAAATGATAATTCTTTTTTTTCTAACCCTCTAACACACCAAGTGACTTTTCTTATAAGAGGTTTGATTTTAAATTTTTATAGTTTATTTTAAATTTTGTTAATAAGTTGATAATAAGCTGTTAAGGATGTATAATAAGCTGTTAAGGAGGTTTGATTTTAGATTTTTATAGTATTTTTAAATTTTGGGAGGGGCGAGAACGAGCCGAGACTGAGCCGACATTAAACAACCGAGTCTACAGCCGAAGGTATGTTCTGTTTTTTTCCTTTTGGTATCCTCGAGGACATGTCGTCGACAAAAGTTTCTAGTTATTAATTTGTGTTTTCGTGTTATATATGTAGTCGAGGACAGCATAAAGCCGACTGCAGCCGACCATAGTCAACTGGGTAAATACTTTCCCCGGTGACATGTCGCCGGGGAAACCCTATCAAAGAAGTGTCAATCACATCTTGACTCACATCTTATTCAAGTACATGAGATCACCACAAATCACCCCCCCACACCCACCCCTAAATACCTTAAGACAGATAGAATAAGACCACACCAATCCTATAGAAGACCTAAAACAGAAAAGAGATTAAATAACAAATAATGAATGTTTATCCAACAAAGTATAATAACTACAGAAAAATAACCCCCCCCCCTCCTCCCCCCCAACCCCCATCTCTCCCTCCCCCCCCATCTATAACACTATACACTAATAATACCTATCTTCTCTACGTCCCACCTCTGACCTCTCACCACCTACAATAGAGAGAACCACAATAGATCATATATATATAGATATACTCTATATCCTACTCATAGATATATAAACAAAATACCATAATATACTACACAAGAGACATGACCCGTCAGATACAATGCACAGAGAATATATATCTAAACAGACAATATCCATACAGAATGATACTATAGTACTGTGTCTCTATCTCCATCTAACTACATACTCCAAGAACAAACAACCTCTCTCCGACACCTGTGACATCACCCATCAACTCCTCCCCACCGACACTTGGAATCTCTATACACTTAACACCTTTCTCCATAAGCAATTAGTCAGCTGATGTAGTATGTAACACTGAGTACTCCATACTATCTATCTCGCAACCATTAAATAGTAAACTCACTGTAACTACCAATATATGTAACTCTCATAAATATAACGGAGAGCAGTTGTGTATCACCCTCTGACCATGTACACTCTCTCACTAGAAGAATACCTCCAGAGAACTTGAACTAAATAACACAAACCTAACACACTTTCACCCCTCCCTACCTCACCACGACCAGATTGACGTGAATTTTCTGTAATGACCGGAATCTCCTATAGCATTTCATCATCGAGTAGAATATCCTGACAACAAGTAGTAGTAATTACCTTCGCATCTGAGACTCACGATCTCGCGAGGAAGAATCCAGTATATCATGCGTTCGCAGCTATTTCGTGCAGAGTGTAAAGCGTCGCATGATCTTGAACTTTCCCTCTACTCGTCGCTAATTAATGTCATGTATGAGACATGTCCTTCTCTCGGTGTATAGTGAACGCAATGATGTCACAGGAGTAGATATCATGTTGAAGTGTGTGTGTTTGTGCTGGTTCTGTGTGGGACTGGTGATGCATGAACAATTCGATAATAGGGTGAATGCTGAAAATATATTACCGAAACTCATCCTCCCCCCAGGTAATACATGAGACCCGTCAGGATTAATAGTAATGAATTCGTTACTTGTGAGCCTGGACGGGCTTGCAGTAGTGTGCATTGGTGTTCAGACAGATAATTTATATACATTTCTTTCTATAAACTTCAGCAAATCAAGTGCAAATCAAGTACAAATCTTACGTTCGACGTTAGTCTTTTAATCTCAATGCTCAATCTGAAGTGACAAATATGTTTAGAATAAAATGTAAAACGTGATTCATGCAGTTCTTGACTCTCGATTTATTTGCTCCATTGACCTTTTATGGGCAGTCGGTTTTTCTGATCACTTCCATGTACCGAATTTGATTCTGTCAATCAATTGATGTGGTGATAAATTGTCTTTGATCTTGAAACCACTGACTAATACTAGATACTTTTAAACTATATGCGCTTATCTTAGATAAGAAATTGATTGACGATCATCTTCTCTTTAATGTAGTTGTAATCTGCAGAAGTTGTTTAAGAAAATTGTACTTCATTCATGGCCCCTTATATATGATTGAAAAATCTCATAGTGAATTAGAAGTTAAATTACCCCAAATTTATAGGGCGGGATTGTCGTGGTGCTACAATTGGTTCATGTTGGTCTGGCTGGGAAAGTTGAAGATGGATGGTGGCTTGTGGATCCTCTTTTATGCTTAAAGATTTTGTTAAAAAGCCATTCCTATTGGTTGTATCAGCATCCCTTGTACCATAAACCTGTGGTGTTAAACACCTTTTAGATAATGATGTCAAAATAACACTTCATAATTTCATATGTATAATCTGTGTGGACTAAAAGATGTCTGTAGGAGACACACTCAGTTTTTAATTTTATCTTTTTTTCTGCAAGGGCTGTTGACATACCTTGTCATAAAGCTCTATATTTTCTTCACGAATTTGGTTTACTTGCTTACACAGTTCCACATTTTCATGGTGAATCACAGTAGGTTATAAGTTATATGGAAGTTTGTTTGTGAATCACACCTTAACAGTAGGTTAACAACAATACTATTTTTTTCTTTTGTATGTTTAGGACCAAACTATACACCTTAACAGTGATGAAACAAACGAAGACGATGAAAACAATAAGAAGAACGAAAACAAGAATAATGGCAACAAACGTAAAAGGAAACCAAGTGGAGGAATAGGAAACGAAAAAGCCGACTATTGGAAGTATTTTGATCCAAAGATGGAACGACCGGATAGACCGAATGGACCGTTGGTTAAGATGGCACATTGTAAGTTTTGTACTAAATTTATAGAGCCGACTCAGTTAAGAATGGCACAAAAAACATGAACTTGCATTACCCAAACTGTGACGGAAACCTTATGAATGCGGAAAGATTAAAACAGAAAAAACATAATTTCATGAAAGACAACAATAGGGATGGTGAGGGATGTAAACTGGAACTTTGCAAAATTGGAAGTATGATGAGAAAGCTATAAAAAGCTCTTTGATTGAACTTATTGTCTTAGTCGAACTACCCTTTAAGTTTGTTGAACATCCGGCGTTCATTAAGTATTCAAAGAACTTGCAACCCAAATATAATTTTCCATATCGTCACACTATCTCTAGGGATGTTGCTAAGTTTTATCTTGAAGAAAAGAGAAACTAGTTAAGTTTTTAGGCAATATGAATCACACTATCCACCTTACAACAGACACATGGACTTCTACTTGTCAAAAGATTAACTATATGGTGATAAGTGCACATTTTATAGATGATGATTGGGTTATGCACAAACGTGTCATAAATTTCAAACGCATTAATAGTCATAGGGGCGAAGACATTGGGAGGGTACTTTTAAAGTGCATCAATGGATGGGGAATTAAAAATGTTATGACCATTACGGTTGATAACATTACTTTAAACGATACGGCACTTAAATATTTGATAGAGCATCTTCCAAGCATGTATGATAATGGTAAACACTTTCATATAAGGTGTATGGCACATATTATAAACTTAGTTGTGAAAGATGGTTTAAAGGTGCATCCAAATGAAGTTGAGACCATAGGTTTAGCAGTTAAGTACATTAAAAGCTCTAGCCAACGAATTGAGAAGTTTAAAGGGTGCATTAAGAATACGTGTGACTCAAATAGGTTTTTGATTACGGAATGCCCGACGAGGTGGAATTCAACATATGATATGTTGAAATCCGCCATTGATTTACAAGATGCGTTTTACAATTATAGTATGAAGAACGCTTCTTTCTCTCGTGATCTTAATGCAATACCCCGTCGTACCGACTTTGATGTTTGTCAAAAAGTTTGTGACTTTTTGGAAAAGTTTAAGGAGAAAACGGAACTAGTATGAACCCAATCTAGTCATGTTGCTCATTTATTTTATAGTGAGATACTTGATATTGACAAGCATCTACGTGAGTGGGAATTTGTGCCAAAGTTAGATAAAATGGTGTCAAAGATGCGTTTAAAGTATGACAAGTATTGGGGGGATTATAAAAAAATCAACCATTATATGTACTTTGCGGTGCTTTTGGATCCAACTATGAAATCGGAAGTACTTGGGTATGGGTTTAGGCATTTGATGGAAAATGGTTGTATACCGGAAGAGAATGAAGATGAAGAGAATACACCATTAGAGTTTTTGACCGATAATGAAAAAGAAGACAAGGTTAAGCAATTGGTTTATGAGGTTGAGACCAATATAGGAGTTTTGTTTGCATTATATAATGAAAAGTATGGAACCAAGTTAACAAACAACTCAAGTGACGTTCATAAATCATCATCTACTCAAAGTAGAAACACAACTCGCCGACGCGGTAATACTTTCTTGAATTCGTTTAAAAGTCAAAATACAAGTAGGTCGATTGGAGGTGACGACGAGTTGAAAATATATTTAAAAGAACCAATACTTGAGTTAGATGATGGGAAGAATTTTGACATACTTTTTTGGTGGAAAATAAATAGTCCAAGATTTCCAATTGTTTCAAAGATGACAAAAGGTAATAAATCTTAATCCTTCAATGACAGTGAAGCTCCTTGTGTGATAAAACGAACATTCCCAACAATCATCATCATTAAAGAGATTGTAGAAATTTGACAGTAGGCTTTGTAAATCTGTTAACTCAATGAGGTCGTTGGGCCTCAATGGTTTTTTCCATTCCATAAGGCTGGACGGAATAGGTGCTAAGTCACCATACAAAACACAACTCACCGAGGTGAGTGTTATGCCGGTGCAACAAAGTCGCGCGTGAGTTGGGGCTATTAAGGTGAGTAGCTCACCTCAGTGAGTTACTCACTAGTGGGTCTTTTTTTTTAATTTATTTTATTTGGTTTGTGAGTGTGTGTGGGTACTTAGTAGGGTATATTTTATATAAAGTGGGTATTTTTATGAAATGTGAGTTTAGTTGAAAGGTGAGTTGTTATTAAGGATGAAATGTGAGTGGTAAAGTTGAAGAGAGAAAACTGACGTGGCGCTGAAGTGTAAAGTGAGTGTGTATCTTCTATTCCACTCCATCCAGCCTACGTATACCAAACCCCTAGCTAGTTTAGCCCCTCATATGCACCAGGATATATCTGTTTAGACTTTAGACTAAGGAGTACATTAGGTTGCTGAGTTGGTCTATTTGATGACAGGAAGATAACTTTAATTTCCAGAAGAATCTAACCCTAAACACAAGTCCAAAGTCTTACCCTATAATCATAATAAGAATCCACTTATGAAGCTTTTCCACCTGAGCCACGAACAAGTGTTTAGCTGTTGCTAATATTCTATTTGCATTTTTCGGAAAGGTAACTTATTTCTAAGCGTCTTACCACGTTTAGTTTTTGTTCTCATTATTCATTATAACCATTAATTAATTAACTTGATAAGAGACTAATTAATCTCGCTACTTGATACTACGACATGTTAATTAATTACTTGCTGATCACTCTTTTCTCTGTAGATTGTATTTTATGGACAGATACTTGTACTATTGTTGGAAAATGATTAGGTATGATGAATCTTTGAATGCGATGCGAACATTTGACACATTCTTTGGGCATAAAGAATGGAACATTCATACATACTTTGTTACTTGTTTATGTTTTTTTTTCTAAACGGCAACTTTTATAAACTAGCAAGAGGCTAGAAGAAACATTACAAGGAAATTAAATGAGGGTTTTTTAACCAAGAATCCCACGAAAAAACCTTATTACAACGACTAGAACACCAAGTAAAAGAATACGACACGATATCGTCAAAAATCACCGATCTTCTCGGAGGCGTCTCATTGAAAATAGTGCGGTTTCTCAGGCCCCAAATACATACTTGTTTATGTGATTTTGATTCTTTATCTTTTTGTCTGATTAGAATCACAGGATAAAAAATTTCTTTTTGGCTTTTTGGAAGGGATTGATCCTTTTGCAAGTGCTTGCCCTTTATTCTCTCACTAATTACTTTACTTAATCTCCATCCATTACTATATAACACATTCAGTGACAAATCCACTGTCGTTTTGACAGTGGGCCACTGTGCTACAGTAACGGGCTCCCATTTTGGGTTAGCCCGATTTTGGATTTTTTTTTAATTATTTTTTTTTAAATTTGTATGCACAAAGTAGGAGGAAAAAAAATATTACAAAAGTTTCGATTTATTCAGATAAAAAAAATACTCGCGTAAACATCTTCGATACCTAATAACTTTAAAATAATCGATATGGTCACAAACGTACAACCCATTATATTAAAAAAAACCCATATAGCAAAAAAAAAAACAACACTTTAAACATGAGGCACAACACATATAAGCCATATAAAAAAAATTATTACTAATATACACATTTGTCGACAAACTAGTCTAAAATTCGCATAAAATGTGGCCGAAAATCTGGCCCAAAGTAAAAAAAATAAAATACAAAACGGTCCCTCAACTTTTAACTATTTACGATTTTCTTACACAAAAAGTTTTGTAGGAAATTTGGTTTTTAGTTTTGTATTTTAGGAAAGATAAGTTTTAGTGGGTATGGGAGTATATTTTTTGAAAGGATTTTTTGGTTATTTTTTTATATAAAATTTTATTGTTAAAATAGTTTAAATTAATAGAAATAAATATAAGATATAGAAAAGTTATAAAAAAAAGAAAATATTAGGAAAAAATAAAAAGTAAATTAGAAAAAAAAAATTCAGATTAATAAAAAAAAGGAAATATCCGGGAAAAAAAATTAGCAAAAAAAAAAAAAGCCTAAAATCTGGCCCAAAGTAAAAAAAAATACAAAACGGACCCTCACCTTTTAACTATTTACGATTTTCTTACACAAAAATTCCTGTAAAAAAATTTACAAAACCGTCCCAAAAAAAGAAAATATTCAGGAAAAAATTAGCCCGTCCTAACGCAAATTGTTTTTCCCCGAATCATACAAAAAAAGAAAATATTAAAAATTAGCCCCGCCATAACTCATCGCCCAAAAAAAAAAACTCCCGAAACATAAAAAAAAATTTCAAAAAAAAATTAGCCCCGCCGCAACGCACGGGTTCTTTTGCTTGTTATCATAATTCTCTTTTATGTTGCGTGATCTTAAGTTTTTGTGTGCAATGATGCACATGTTTGATATCATATATATATATATATATAACTATTATGATTTAAAGATTCGAAAACATTAACGAATTGGAAATACATGTACTTATATTATCTCTGCTACTTTATAAAGCATTTAACCCATTCTATTTTTAAAAGTCTTAAAAATTAAGTAAAAAAGATTACTTTATTAGGAAAGTAACAAATCATATTAGTTAATGTTGTTCACCATATACCTTTTTAATACAGTTAACTTGTAACTGTTAACATTGATATTGTCATCAATTCAGTCAAATTGTAATCGCTGCATTCATGTGATTCATTTGTAACGGTCCATTAAACATCATTTAAGTGTAAACCACAAACTCAAATACTCATTGAGTATAAAAACCTAACACACTAACAAAATTCATTACACCATTTTCATCTCTCTATTTTGCCGCCACTACCGTTTAGTTCTGCCGCCACCTTTTCCAACATCATGTGCCGTTAGCCGCTACCGCCGCCATTGTCTTCGTCCTCTGCCAAGCTAATGATCATGGTTTTGGTAGACTAGGTGGTTTCAGTGCGCTAGGTAATTTTGGTGCGTTTTTTGGTGATTTTGAGCGGTTTTGGTATATCCATATGAATATTCCCATGTCCAATGTACTTCTTGTTAGATCTATATGAATATTTTGAGCAACTTGGTCTCTTTTTGATGTGAAGCATGGATGCCATGTATGAAGGGACTACGCCCAGTTTGCTTATTAGCATTTAGAATCATACCCTCATGTTTGCTTTCGGTCGCTTCCATTGCTAATGTTGCTACTCACGGGAGGTATAAATTCATTAGTCAATGTTCACCATAAACATTTTAAAATTCACATCATATTTAATGTATACTTTTTTTAACTAGCATGTGTTAATAATAACTCATTTAAAAGAGTTTGTAACTCCTGGTCAAAAGAAGTTATGAGCATTAATCGGACAATTAATCTCATAACCTCCTCCATGAATTCATAGTGGTTACATGACCATAATCATTGCCTTTAAGTTAATGTTAAAGGTCAAGGTGGTTACAAACATTTAATGTTGAAACCGCTTTTTTAATAGTATGTATCTCTACTTCTTTATATAAAAAAAGTTGATTTGTGAATTCTATATACATGATTGACATTGATAATCCATTTCAAAATTTTAATCTAAAAATTTATAACTTCGATGTGTTCTAACATTATGACTTACATCATTCGATAAATCAAATCTTCATCAATCGTTAAGGTAAAAATATATTTTTTTGTAAACAATTATGTTCTTAATTATTTTAGTCGATTATTATATTGTTAACGAGTTATCTTTTTTTCAATGTCTATTACATTTCATTTTTATTGACGTTTATCTTTAATTTATGTCTTTAACTACTTATGTTACTCTGTTTAATTGAACCTTATGTTATTTGGATGTGAAATAGTTGCATCGGTATTGCGCGGGTACCCGGCTAGTAGAGAAAAACACATTTTGTGTGATCAGCCTGATATAACTCGATGGAATAAGATCCGACCGATGAAGATTAATGTTCATACCTGGCGTTTTTATCTTAATCGTCACCCACCCGTTGCAACTTTGGATAGTCGTGGTATTGATCTTTGTTGGTGGTAATTGCACATAACCGAGTGAAGATAATCAACGAGTGTCGGATATCACTTAGGATTGTGTTATCAATTCCTAAAAAAGACTATCTGACCCCATGTCTGGCTTACACGAATACCTTCTTAAGATAAGACTAAGTGTTTGTTCTTGTTTTAGGCACAAATCAAGAACCCTTTCGCCTCTAAGTGTTTAGATTTCTATGTATCTTCCATGCAAGATGTGTTTTCCTATTTATAGGAAAGATTACTCAAAACCTAGTCAAATGGAATTATGAGAATTAATAGACCTGTTAATCTCCTCATAATTGTCCTCTATAATTACAGGAAATAGTTGCTACGACCTATTAAACGAGGTCATTATTGCAATTATAACTGCCCTTGAATAGGTCAAAGTCGTTACAAAATACTTGAATTCATACCAGCTAAGTCATTTCTTTAGTAACCTGAACGTTCATCAGCAAGCTCTCTGAAGAGCATACTCGTTGAAGAGTTTTGAGACTGAAAGACTCACTGATGAGATAACTCGCTGAGGATACTTCCTCTGATGAGTTACTCCCTGATGAGATCCTTCAGCTTAGTACTCAAAGAGTATAAAGCTGAACTCATCAGCCTTATGAATGTTATTTAGTTCAGAGTTACACTCACTGAAGAGTTAACTCACTGAACTTCATCAGTGTCTTGAATTCCATTTTACACTATCAGAGTCATGGAAGTCAGTGACCTGATATGTGTACACTCTGTACTTCTAAACCCATTGCCAGGTGTAACCTGAACCCATAATTGAAATAAATTTTTAACAATCCTTCACAGTTTAGTACAATTCTTTTTGCATAAAAATTAAACATAAAACAAAAACAGTGCATAAATGAAAATATCTTGAAGATTGAATTTCCATCTTAGTACATTACACATTCAAATATTTGAGAATCAATGTGTTCTAAGAATTGAATCCTTCAACCTACTTGAATACCTGAAGATAAAATACACACAAGTTTTCAAACACTTAGATGCTCCTAACACAATATAAGCCATGTGTCCATATCTAATCCATGAATGTTTAAATGCCAAAAACTTAAAGCTATCTGAAAAGGTAAAAACTTCACATTCACATAGGTGGTTCCCTTTTATTGATGGATCTGCTTTGCACTTTTTCAAAATTTGAACCACTAATAAGAAACCCTTCGGTCTGACCTTCTAGCAGATCCGAGCACATCCTTGGGATGATATGTATATACATGTGCTTCAGTCCCACATTGAATTCAACTCCCAAGCTTCTTCAGGAGTGAATTACGTGTCTTGACCTTCAGTGACTATGATGAACTTTAAACCCATCATTTAGCTGACTTTAAAAGCAAGTCCTTAGCCAAAACCTTTGTCAGTGATGAGCTAAATTTTGTTGAGATCTTACAAACTCTATAGATACCATCCATTCATGATAAGTTCACAAATCATGCTATGTCTGATACCTAAGTGTCTAAACTTTCCATTTTATATTTGGTTATAAGCTTTTGCCAATGTAGCTACACTATCACAACGGATAATTAATAAGTGTTATAGGTTTAGGCCATAATGGAATCTTAAGGATTAGGTTTTTCAACCATTCAACTTTCTTAATAGCAACTGCTAAAGCCATAATTTTAGATTATATTGTTAAACTTGTGATGCAAGTTTGCTTCTTAGAAGCGCATG
Organism: Tanacetum coccineum; assembly: GCA_026074375.1. Classification (NCBI taxonomy): domain Eukaryota; kingdom Viridiplantae; phylum Streptophyta; class Magnoliopsida; order Asterales; family Asteraceae; genus Tanacetum; species Tanacetum coccineum. Next base: position 44,519 of record BQNB010003185.1, read on the forward strand.
AGATATCACCTCCCCAAGCAAGAATACCCAGTTACTTGTAGAGGAATTGTCTTCAGTGTTGCTGATCCAACTAGCATTAGTGTATCCTTCTAGAACGGAAGGATATCTAGTATAAGATAAACTATATTTCATAATTTTCTTTAAATACTTTGGTACTTGCTGAATTGCTTGCCAGTGTTGAGTACTAGGATTACTAGTATACCTACTCAGTTTACCCATTACAAAAACAATATCAGGTCATGTACAAGTCATGACATATATTAGAAAACCAATCACCCTAGAATATTCAAGCTGAGATACATCCTAACCATTATTAGGTCTCAGCTTCTTACTTGTATCCATAAGAGTACTCACTGGAGTACAATCAAAGTAATTAAATTTCTTCAGTACCTTCTAAATTAATGAGTCTCAGAAATTTATAATCCAAAGAAACTAGTCAGTGCCAAAGATAAGCATGTCATCAACATATAGACAAACGATGAATCCTTTACTAGATTCATCAAATTTGCTATATACAAATTTGTCAGCTTGGTTAAGAAGATAACCACATGACAAAACCACTTCTTCAAATTTTTTATGTCATTGCTTAGGTGTCTGTTTTAGTCCGTATAAAATTTAATCAGTTTGCACACCTTGTTTTCATTGCTAGTCATGATGAAGCCTTGAGGTTGTTTCACTTAAACCTCCTCATCTAATTTACCATTCAAGAAAGGTGTTTCACATCTATCTGATGAATAATCATATTGTGAATTGATGCTAGAGCAATCAACTGTCTTATGGTATCGATGCGTGCCACTAGAGCATAAGTATCAAAGTGGGATAATCAAAGTAGTTTATCCCTGACTTTTGTCTAAAGCCCTGAATGACCAGTCTTGCCTTGAACTTTTCAATAGTTACATCTACCTTTAGTATTCTTTTTAAAAGCCACTTGCAACCCAAAGGTTTGCAACCAGGTGGTAGATTAGTCAACACCCAAGTGTTGTTGCCCATAATGAAATCCATCTCATCATTTATTGCTTCTTTCCAGCAAGCAACATTTTGGGGTTTCATTGCTTCATTATCCTGCTACTTGTTTTAAGGATAGATGAGAATCTATTCTCATCAAATATTGCATCCATGTATTCAATAATTTAGTTAATTGAAATAAATTCATTAGGTTCAATGACATAGAACCTAAAAGCCTTAGAATGCTCAACGTATCCAATAAAGATGCATTTAATGCCTTTTTCACCTAAAGTTTTTAGCTTTGGATCAGAAAGTCTTACAACTACCCTACAACTCCAAACCTTGAGATAGTTTAGGTTGGGTTTCCTTTTAGTCCAGAGTTCATATAAGGTTATCCAGTTCCTTTTATTAGGAACCATATTTAATAAATAGCAACCTGTTAACACAGCTTCACCCTAGAACCCTTGATTTATCCCTGAATAAGACAACATGTAATTAACCATTTCTTTTAGTACCATGTTTTTCTTTTTAGATGTATCATTTTTTTGTGGAGTGTAAGGAACAGTTGTTTGATGGATTATACAAAAAGACTAAAAATACAAAGTATCCATGTATTCACCTCTCATATCAGTCCTGAATTTTTTGATCAAGGCACCTTGTTGTAATTCAACTTTAGTTTTAAACACCTTGAATTTGTCTAATGCTTAATCTTTGGAATGTAATAAATAAATATAACAAAACCTAAAAGCATCATCAATAAACGTCACAAAGTATTTCTTATTCCATAATGAGGGAGTAGCATGCATATCACATTGATAACTATGTATCAGCTCCAAAACTTTAGTTTCACGTTTTACATTTTGAAATGGTTTTTTAGTAATTTTGGCCAGCATGTAAGTCTTACACTTTTCAGTGTCCATATCAAAAGTTGGGATTATCCCATCCTTAGACATATCTTGCATTCTTTTAAAGTAGACATGGCCCAGTCTAGCATGCCATAGGATTGAATCATTTAGTTTAGAGGTTGAGATGAAGGCTGAAATAACAATATCATTAACAATATTAAGCCTGAATACTTGATTACTCAAATAGCCAAAACCAACAAACATACCATGTTTAGATAAAACAAACTTATCAGACTCAATCACTTATTTATAACCATAATTATTTAAAACACTACTTGAAACCAAATTCTTCCTAATGTTAGGAACATGCAAAACACTAAACAAGAAAACAATCTTTCCAGAACTAAATCTTATATCTACACAACCACGTTCATTTACAAGGGCCGTTGACTCATTTCTCATGCGAAGAATAAATCCGTCATTCAAATACTTGTAAGTCTTGAACCACCCTTTATCTTTACACACATGAACTTTAACTCCAAATTCAACTACCACACAACATCATCATCCTGCGTAAAGTATGCTTCAGATTTGTATGTAACATAATAAATCTGTAAAGACTTATTTAACATAATATGACCTTCAAAAGGATTGGAAGAACTAGTCACTGAACCATTTGTGCATGAACCATTGGTTTTATTGCCAACCTTAATATCCGTACAATCCTTTTTCAAGTGTCCAGGTTTGCCACACTTCCAACAAGTCAGTTTAGACTTCTTGCTAGGATCAGCGTTGGTGTTATCCTAATGATTATGTTTACCCTTGTTGTCATTGTACCTGGTAGAGTTGTTATGTTCCACCATATTCACAACTGATCAACTAGCAACATTGTTGCTCTTTGACTTGTTATTATCTTGCGCCTTGAGGGATTCCTTAATACACAGATGACTTCCCAACTCAACAAGAGTTAATTCCTCCTTAAGTTTTAAGGTATGCTTGAAATCTTTCCAAGAAGGGGGAAGTTTATCAATGACACAAGAGACTTGAATAGTCTCATCTATGTTTATTTTTATGTTGTGTAAATCTATCAAGTATACCAAGAAGTTTATTATATTGTTCCATGACAGGTCTAGAATCAACCATTTTGTAATTGTTAAAAATACTTACAAAGAACTTCTTACTTGATGCATCCTCGAACATATATTTGGCCTCCAATGAATCTCATAGTTCTTTTCCAGATTCAACATTTTGGTAAATATCAAACATGGAAATAGACATACCATTGAGAATGACTAGTCATCATTCTCCCATTTTCTTATCTTCCTTATCTGCTCCACAGTAGCATTTTCTCCATCTTCTGGCATTTGTGTAGTTAGAATACACCACACTCATGTTTGAAAAATATTTTGAAATGAACCCCTTCAAACTTGTCCAGTTTAGAGAAGTTGGCAACCATATGTTTCATTGCAGCAACCATTGATTATCACAAAATAGTCTTTTTTAATTGTTGGTGGTAATTGCCTAGAACCGGGTAAAGATAATCAATGAGTACTAAAAATATCACTTAAATCCAACAACCACCACCACCACCAACACAACCCCCACTACCTAAACCATCCCCAACAACCACCCCACAACAATCCCCCATCCATACCCCCCCCCCACAAACAACCACCACTAAACCCCCCACTACAAAACAACAAAACAACCACTACCAACACCACAATCACACCAACAACCCGCACTCAATCCCAAACCTCCGGACCAATTCCTAATCCACACACCAACCACAAATCCCCACAACAAAAAACCAACTACACAAACCAACACACAACCAACTCAAACCACAACCCCTAACCCCAACCCCAACAACACACCACCAAACAACTCACGCACCAAACAACAAACCAACTAAACAACTATTAACCAAACAAAAAGAACCCCAAACACAACTAACAAACCCAAAAATAAACAACTCAAACAACCACCAACAACAACCCACAACCCCACCACTCAATCAACAACAAACACACCTACACCCCCCACCTAACTCAAACACCAACAATCTCAACACAAACCTCCCCACCTCAACCCAAAAAAACCCAACAACCCAACCACAACACCCCCAAACCAACAACCCGACCCATACCCCTCAAATACCCTCACAACTACCCAACAACCAACAACACAACACACAACCAACTCAACCACAACCAACAAACCCACCACACCAACCAACCCCAACCCCAAACAACTACTAACCTAAATCAACCCAACCCATCCAAACCACAACAACCAACCTCACACAAATAACACAACTCCAATCTTCCCACAACCCAAACACCACCCCCCCCTACCACACAAAACCACTCTCTCACCCAACCCCCAACCAACAACCAACAAACCACACAATCAACCAACCAATCACAAACACCCTCAACAACACAACCCCCAACAACACAAAACCACATCACCCAACCCAACAAAAACCCCCCAACCAATCCACGAACCATCAATCCATAACCAAGCCCCACTCTATAAAACCAACCCACACAACCACCATACCTACAACAAAAACAACCCCTAACAATCAACCATCCAACAACACCAACCTACAACATCCAACAACCCACCCACAACAGCAACCCCACCCAACCACCCCCATAACAAAACCAACAACCCAACCCACCCACACCCCTCAACCTCCAAACATACCCGCATCCCTCACCCAACCATACATACAAACAACTAAAACAACACAACCCAACCCAACCACGCAACCCCAAACCCAACCCCCACCCAACCACTAAACCAATACAAAAAATCCCCCCCAACCACCCAAACCCAACCCAACCAATCAAAACCACCACAACAAAAACACCACACAATACCCCAAACAACCCACAAAACAATCCAGCCCACAACACAACCCAACCCCAACAACAACCTATACCAACCCAACAAACAAACCATTCACAACAACCAACAAACTCAAACCCGCCAACCTCCCCAATTCAACCCCCTCACAACAACCCCCCACCCCCGAACAACCTCCCACTACAAACCACAAGCAAACCCAACAACCCCACAACTCACAACCCCCCAACCCACAACCAACCAACCATCTTCAAAACCAACACCCCAACCTAACCCCATCAACAACAACAGCTAACACACCCCCGCCCAACACCCTACAACACACAACCACCACCACAACTCAACCCAACACCAAACCACAACCACCCCTAAAACCCTACACAAACACACAACTTCGAATCAATCTAAACAAACCCCAACTCAAACCCAACCAAAACCAATCCAAACCATCACAAAGTTGGCGCCCCAAAGACTCCAACACCCATCCCTCCCTCACACCCCCAAAACACACCCCCACCCAAAAACCCAACAACAACACACCCACCAACCACACACACACCCACACTCACAACCCACCCAACCCTAATAACCCACCAACAACCACAACCATCAACCAACCAAGCCCCAACAACCCAAAAACAAATCCACAAACACAACACACACACAAAACCAACCACCACTTCATCACCACCCAAACCCCACCACACCACCAACCCCAATCCAATCAATAACCCAACAACAACATCTAACAAACCCACAACTAAACAACCCAACACACTAACAACAACAACCACCAACAACCCCCACCCGAATGCAAACCAACCAATTCCTACCAAACCACCAACAACACCACAACCTATCAACAACAACCAACCACCCCCCCCCAATAACAATCCACCCATATGTTTCTTGCCAGCAACCATTGATTATCACAAAATAGTCTTTTTTAATTGTTGGTGGTAATTGCCTAGAACCGGGTAAAGATAATCAATGAGTACTAAAAATATCACTTAAAACCATGTTATCACTTTACGAAGAAGACTATTCAATCCTATGCCTGGGTTACACGAATACCTTCTTAGGATAAGACTAAGTGTTTGTTCTTGTTTAGGCACAAATCAAGAACCCTTTCGCCTCTAAGTGTTTAGTTTTCTATGTATCTTCCATGCAAGATTTGCTTTCCTATTTATAAGAAAGTTTACTCAAAACCTAGTCCAATAGAATTATAAGAATTAATCGGCCCGTTAATCTCCTTATAATTGTCTTTTATAATTATAGGAAATAGTGGATCCATAAACTATTAAACAAGGTCATTAATGCAGTTAGAATTTCCCTTGAATATGTCAAAGCCGTTACTAAATACTTAAATTCATATTAGCTAAGTCATTCCTTCAGTGACTTGATCATTCATTAGCCAACTCTCTAAAGAGCATACATGCTAAAGAGTTTTGAGATTTGAATGATATCTAATAACATACTTGATAAGGGAAAGAGAGGTGTTTCTAGAAAGAGAGTGGTTGAATGAACACTTTAGAGAGAGAAAGTAAACATAAAAGAAAAATGCATTAAGTGTGTGAAATAATGAACAACCAACTACCTCTCCAAGGCATGGAGAGGTGTATAAATACCTTAATAAGGAAAGATCTAGGAGTGGTTGTTTTCTCATGCACAACGGAAGACTTATTGAGAGAAAACCTATGTCCTATAACAATCTGCCTACCATGTTTTTGAGTATGAATCTTTGGTTCTACGAGGTTGTTACTGTTTCTAGTCTTAGGGGATTGAACCTTAACATGAGAATTCACCTCTTTTAGGAATTTCATTAAACAGGCATCATGATTTGCATTAAAGACACATTTATGACAAGTCGAACAAACAAAGTGTTTAGAGTCTGAAAAAGAACTAGAATTCCTAGAGTGATCTACTAGTGGCACACTATTTGACGTTACACCACTACTCTTAGATACAGGCAAACTCCTAGATGTTTGATTGTTGCTCCTAGGTTTTTGTTTGCTACCATTAGTAGTGTTTTGTAGACTAGTAGTATGCATCACACTAGGTTTTGAATTCCTATTTCTTTCTTGTGTCTTTTTCCTAGCTTCCTCTAGATAGTGATTATGAGCCATATCATTTGAACCATACGATTCTTCTTGACTATTCCTAGATGAGCCAGGTGCAATCACGTGATGAGGTTTTGCAAGCACATATTCTCGAACTTTAGGCAAATAATGAGGAGTGACTGGTTTTGACAAAACGTTATTCACATCAACTTGGGAGGCAAACCGTGGTTTTGAAAAGTTAGGTCGTTCAGATTTAAACGCATTCGGTTGTCTAACAACTGATTGGTTTCTGGGTGGTTGTAAAACCGGTTTCCCCAAGATTGATGGTTTTGCAAACTTAGTATCCACGCTATTTCCTTTTAACTTTCTTAATTCGTTTTTCAATGCTACATTCGCAAAAACCTTTTCCTGAATCTGAGCTTTTAAATCAGCATTTTCAACAGTCTTACTATTTACTTGAGCAATCAGTGAGTCATTATGATCTTTCGTCTGAATTCGTGTCTTTTTGATAGAATCATAAAGTTCTTTGTAAGTCTGTTTTAAATGCTCATTTTCCTTATTTAACTTCTCATTCTCTGCAAGTAATTTAGCCACACTACTTTCTAGTTCAATGTTTATTGTTTCCAAAACATCAATTTCATGTTTAACCTTGGCTTCATTACTTGCTTCCTTCACACTTTTAATTTGATTCTTCAAGTTGCAAATTAGTGTGGTTTTGGCCTGTAGCTGAGCTTTCAAATCATTTATCTCAAAAAATTCACAAAACTCAGGAGCATCCTGGTTTTTACATGGTTTGTTACTTTGAAAACTTTCTTCCTTTTGTTGCGAGAGATTTGTTTAAAAACTCAGTTTCATGTTATCACATGATGGATCAAGTAAAGGACATGAAACATGATATTTGACAGCAATTCTGATCAATCCTTCCTTCCCTAAGACTCATAATCTGTTGAATCGGGAGGTGGTATTCTATCAACCTTTTCGAACAAATATGTGGTCATAAACGGATTCAAATTACTCATAATGCTGTTGTTTTTATTAGCAAGTATATTTATGTTTAGCAGTCAGTATGTACCTCAGCCATTGCCTGTTTGTCATTCATGAAGTTTGAAATCTGGCATGCATCTCAGCATTTTTATGCTTCCCTAGATTCTTGCTGCTTGAAACATGCCTTCTGTTCATTCTGTCTCAATGCTATACCGAAACAACCAAACCAACATCTAATGCTTTAACAACTTGAAACAACATTTCCCTCTTTAGACTTAAAATCCTGCATCATTCCTTGTCATTCATCTTCTGTCATACTCTCGTTTATGCTTGATCTTTCTTGAATTTTGACTCCCGATAGAGATTCATGTCTGGATCCAGTTATCATGGAATAATAGAACATCGGTCTTTGTATATGCAATAAAGTCCTTGCGTATCATGAGACCTTCATCATTATCGAACAAGAATTGTGAATAGAGGAATGTCTAAAATTGTTGCAAGAGTACTTTAAATGCACTAAAGGATTCAAGTTCTTGAAATTCTTCTTTGAAAAGATGTTTTTCTAGTTGATCCAAGTTTATTAACAATGTTCTTGTGAAAGTTTGAACATCTTGCTCAAAGAGTGTTGCAAATGCCCGTTCGAAACCTCCCCCGATGCAAGTTCCTTTTGAGTCGTTGTTTGAAAGAGCTTTGAGGTGTGAATGCAGAAGTTGAAAAGATACCATGCAACTTTCCTTTGCATTGTCTTGCATTTGTTTCAGCTTATGCAACTCTCTCTCTCTCTCTCTCTTGAGAATTAAAATTCAAAGATTCCATTGAAATTCGATGTATGAAAAAGATTACTTTGTGATCAAGCGGTGATTGAAAGAAATTGTGTTGTTATGAGTTGTCTTTTATGTGTTTTATGTCTTGAAACTACACGGGGTTTTACAATTCTTAACAAAACCGGGAAAACAATTAATGTTTCACAGGATTTTACAAGTCAAAGAAATAAACCGTATAATTTTGAAAATTTAGTAGATCGGTTTCAACTAAAAATTTAGTAGATCGGTTCCAACTAGATTTAGTATATTGGTTCCAACTAAAAATTTAGTAGATCTGTTTCAACTAAAAATTTAAGTAGATCGGTTCCAAAATAAAGTCTAATAGATCGGTTCCTTAAGGTGGTCTAGTAGATCGGTTCCTTAAGGAAACCAGTAGTTCGGTTCCAAAAGGAAAGAAGTAGATCGGTTCCTTAAGGAAACCAGTAGTTCGGTTCCAAAAGGAAAGCAGTAGATCGGTTCCTTAAGGAAACCAGTAGTTCAGTTTCTAAAGGAAAGCAGTAGATCAGTTCCTTAAGGAAACCAGTAGTTCAATTCCTAAAGGAAAGCAGTAGATCGGTTCCTTAAGGAAACCGGTAGTTCGGTTCCTAAAGGAAAGCAGTAGATCGGTTCCTACTAGCACTTTAGTAGATCGGTTGAAACTGATTCTTAGTAGATCGGTTGAAACTAATTTGAAACCCAAAATTTTAAAACCACAAATAGACACTTTTTTGATAGTTTTTCCCAAATTTTCTTGTACATCTAGTATTACTAAACCTATAGGTACCTTAAAAATGTAAACTTTATGGTTTTTAAGCCAAAAATTTTAAAATCAAGATTTGTACTTTATATAGTTTTTTGAAAACTAAAGTTGTAAAAATGAGTTTTTCTTGATTCAAAGCTTATACACCTATATCATAAAGATACTAGATCAATTTTACCTATGTAAATGATCTTTTAGTGTAAGAAGAAGCTTCGAAACAAAGAAAAACAAGAAATGGACGGACGGTGTAAAAAACGAACCAATAACAAACACAAAGACTAAGCAAATCACTCCATGGCTTTTGATACCAATTGAATGATATCTAATAATATACTTGATGAGGGAAAGAGAGGTGTTTCTAGAGAGAGTGGTTGGATGAACACTTTAGAGAGAGAAAGTAAACATGAAAGAAAAATGCATTAAGTGTGTGAAATAATGAACAACCAACCACCTCTCCAAGGCATGGAGAGGTGTATAAATACCTTAATATGGCCGGCCATGAATAGGCTTTACATGGGCTTTCCATGGGATTTTCCTAACTTGGCCTATTAAGGTTCCAAATAATACTTTACGAGCTAACGACAGTTATCTATGGAGTGACCGATACTTTCCTAGGATTTTCGTATTCCTAACAAGATTGGAAGACTCACTGATGAGATAACTTGCTGAGGATACTTCCTCTGATGAGTTACTCCCTGATGAGATCCTTCAGCTTAGTACTCAAAGAGTATAAAGCTGAACTCATCAGCCTGGTGAATGCTATTCAGTTCAGAATTACTCCCGCTGAAGAATTAACTAACTAAACTTTATTAGTGTCTTGAATTCCATTTTCCACTATCAAAGTTAGGGTAGTCAGTGACCTGATAGGTGTACACACCGTACCTCCAAACCCATTGCCAAGTGTAACCTGAACCCACAATTGAACTAAATTTTTAAAAATCTCCACTCTTCTAGATGTCCCGTGTGTGATGGAGATATTGAAACGACTCAATTAACATCTTTTGAGTGATGGCCCGATTGCTATTGGTCTTTAGCATATGATGATAAAAATAGTGGAAGCTTGTGATCACTGACAAGACTTACTTTCCTTGCTATCTTGGAGTGACACGGTAAATTTTATCAACACGGCTAATACCTACTTTGACGTTGTGGTTCACAGTTCACACCACTACATGGATTACTTGAAGATACCAAAACCATGTTTGTTTAACCCAAAGCCTCCTCAGAAAGACATGTACGCTTGGAGATGATGTAAAAATCTTCTCACATGCTTGGATCATGCATAAGAACATAACCTTAATCTAAATTGGCTTGCATGGATCAATGATCCTATTTCTTCTTTTAAAAACTCTTCGTAATTTTTTTAGCATATTGATAGCTTTAATCCAATCATTGTTAAATTTTTTTACTTATAAAGGTTGAAAGTGAAACAAGATGGTACGTTATGCACTTATGCAATAACCGTGTTTTTAGTGATTATGGCATAATGATAATAGTTATTGTTGGTGTGAATGTAAAGAATAAGAGATGGAGAGAATAATAAGAATACAAGAATAAGAGAGGAAAGGAGAATTCTTATTATTGATTAGTAATCATAGGATGGTTACAATTGTGTAGTACTTATAGGGTAGATAAGTACATATGAAACCCTAATATGTTAATGGGCTAATAAGATAATGATGAATATACATAAGCCCATAATATTTACAACACTCCTCCTGGGATATTCATTGTTTATTATACACTATTGACTGCCTCATTAAAAATCTTATCAAGAAAAACCGAATGGGATAAAAAACTTGATGAAGGAAAAAAGAGTGTAGTGCGCATAATGCTCCTCTTTAAATTATGTATATATATTTCAAGCATCGAATGCTAATCTTCTGAATGAGTTGCTCAAATACTTTTGTTGAAATAAATTTTGTCATGAACTTCACCATATTCTTGATGTCTAAATCAGTCCTGTAAAGATGACAAAATATATGTATATCTTCCAACCCAATATCAAATACATTAGTTCAAAAAAGTACACACTGCTTGTACAAGTATCAAAAGAGAAAAAATCCCACTCTTATGATACATATTAATTATCAAGCCTCAGTTGCACTTATATATGGTACTTGAGGACCAATAATTTTTTAGAGACGTGTGCAAAAGCGATCTAAAATGCGTTCAAATGATTTTCGATCCATATAAGCATCCATTCAATTTGATCAAATAGAGTGCTTGAGAACTTTATTAATTGCTTATAGAAATTGAAGTTGTTAGACATCATTGAGGCATTATAGATCCTTCATGAAATATGAGAGCTCTAATGAATACTCATTTACGGCGGATTAAATACATTTATATTGTATGTCTCATAAAATATCAGTAAGATATTTACATCCACCTCGAGACAATATGTATCTTAATAATCAACTTTATTTTTTTCTTGTGAATTTATTTATTTCACAATTTATGCCTTAAAGCACATAACTAAACAACTCTTATTTTGGTTTTGCACAAAAATTGAAGTATATCCAATAGCTTTTATACATTGACTTGTATGAACTTCACGTTCTAATATTTTTTGTATTTTTAAGAGTTTGCCTCTTGTCATGTTGGTCGATCATTTTGTTATATGCACTATTAGATAATAATTGATTTATTATCCTCATTATGCATGATAACAAATGATGTATTGTATGTAGACAAATTTATCGACGTTGTTTTGTTTTAATTCCATATTATTTTAGACATGATAGAATATATTGAGATCTAATTAGCTATCTAAGGTTCTTTGGAACCTTCATGACTAGTGTCTCTCTTTATGAGACTATCATAGGGTCTTTTATACCTCGAACAACCATCTTGTTTTCATGCTCCATATTTTTCACCAAGGATTTTATTTGGAATCGATTAGTCTACCATGCTTGTGGCATGACATAATTAAACAGTATTCTTGAGGGACAAAATATAATCGGAGCAAGAGTAGCTGGAATTTTGTTTTTAGCCAATGTTTATGTATGGCTATTAGATTATCCATTGAATAATAAATTCATAAAATTTCTTTCAAGGATCAATACAATATGATAATTAATTCTGAATTTTCAATTACTTCTCTCCTCCTGAAGGAATTATCCTTCTTCTATATCCCGTATATGTGCATTCATGTGGAGTAATTCAATTATCTAATACACAAAAGAAAACTAAAATGGGATATGTTTGGTTTATAACCAAAAACCAATTATAAAAAGGAGGATTTATAATAACATGTTAGCATGATGCTAATTTTGCTGTTGTGTATATTATAATATGTCCTCATACAATAATAAATAGCTTTTCTCTCAATATCATTAAAAATTTAGAAGTAATTCATCAAATATTCATGATGAAATACTTACTCTGGAATGTTAGGCTTGCATAGAGCTATTCATCATGCAAACTTGAGATTGCGATTTGATGACCATTTAGGCGATGCTTCGATTTTAAAATCTAGATGGTTCATACAATGGATTTGCATACCTACATATATCCACTTGTTTTCTTTACAGAAACTTGAGGGATGAAGTCCCCAATCTAGTTGATAGATGAATAAATCAACTTTTTCTGAGAGATAACATTAGATTGAAGAATCTTATTCTTCGATAGTTTTCACATCATTAATGAATCGGGATGGTAGAACCGGTTATGCCAACAAATATTAGAATTATGGCCCATAAATTTATGTTGTGGGCAATGATCAGCTATCACTAATCTTTATATAATACATGTTGAGTAAGATACAAAAGAATATAATGCATCCTTAATATTAAACTTCGTTCCTCAATACAATTTTATATTTCTTTTATGGAGCATTCATGTATTTCTCAAAATATATTAGCATAGATTCTAACATCTATGAAGATGGTGTGTAATATATTTGATACACTTGTATTTCATACATGACATTTTATTTGCTACCTTCTTGTTATTCCACTACTAGGGGTTTTTCATATTTCATATTACTTCGACCACATCCTCGACCATGATATATGATATTTATTTTTTATATAATCACATTCACTTGAGGGAATGGAGATATTATGTTGATCATTATATTATCACATTCTCATGAGGGAATGTGGATCTTTATGATGATCATGTCATCACATTCACACAAGAGAATGGAGATTTATACGTTGATCTATTCATACATTCACTTGAGGGAATGCAAATTTCGTATTGATCACATTCATATTGAGGAACGGACTAATAGTTGAACAAGTTTCATATTTCTCATCAGAAACTCATTTTTTTGTTCAATAACAAAAACATATATTAGTTCATAAAACTTTTAATAATCACATTCTTGATAATGCTACTATATAAGCATATTTGAGGCATAAACAATTGAGAATATTTTCTCAAACATGTATTCACTAGTAACCTTCACGTTTCATTTTTTAGATATTTTTCACGTTTCATTTTTAGATTAATTTTGGGGATTAAAATATTAAAAAATTGTATTCGCTTAAGAGCTTTAAAAAAAAATCTTAGAAACTTTTTAAGGGTGCCATTTTCAATTATATAAAAGGCGATCGTTTTGAAGGGGTTACTATCTTTTTTGTTGTTTCAAATCTATCTTTTAGGATTTTTCTTTTTCCCATAATTTAAACGTTCTTTCACCGTTAAATTATTTCCCTGTTAGGAAGGTCCCGCGAAAGTTAAAAATAAAAGACGAGGGGGGAAATACAGAAAAACTATTGTGGCGTATCTCGTAAATGAGACTTTATTGTAAAAGGTTTTTTGGTTTGATTCTTTGCCCAATATTATGAAGCGGTAGGGGATTTTAAAAAATTTTAGCATATAGTTTGAGGGAGGGGGGGGGGACATTTTCTTTATCGGGAAATGGAATTTCCAAATTTTTGTAAAACTTTGAACAAATTATTTCAAATAAGAAAATTAGTTTTCTATAATAACATTTTTACGAAATAAAAGTTTTGTTTTTTCCCAAATTAAACCAATGGACTTAAAAAAATACTTTAACAGGAAATGTATTTTTTATGTGCTACTAATAATGTATAAAAGGCCTTTGGTTACAACCAAATTCTCCTATTTACAAAAAAAAAAAGCCCAGAGGAAAAAAATGGTCAAAAAAAATTAGCCATAAAAGAGTGGTTTGGAAAAAACACTCTCGAGGGGGGGGGGGGTATTTTCTCCCCATGATTCGGGAAAAAAAAACATATGAAAAAAAAAAAAAACCGGGTTTATTGCAAACAAATTTTATCTATTAGGAAAGGGAATCGACACCGGTTTCTCCCTAAGGGGGAAATTTGTTCCATATTAAAAATAAACAAACATGTTTTTTATTTGGACAAATGGGGGGACACTGGTTCCCTACCGCAAAAATGGTCTTTTATAAAAAAAACAATTTCCAAAAACCCTGTCTTTATATAGAGGTAAAAAAGATAATGTTTTTATATCAAAAAAATCAGTTCCTTTTTTTGAATCTATTTAAAAAAAAAATTGAATTTCTTTATAAATTTCCAAAAAAGTTTTAACAAAATTTTAAAACCCACCAAAATAAAGAAAAAAATATAAAATTAACAGCCAAATATATATTAAAAAAAACTTATTTGATGGAACCAAAAAAAAAATGTCCAAATATATATAAACTTATTTAGATGGACCAAAAATGTCAAAATCAACAAATTAAAGTAAATAAAGACAACTTCAATTCAGCTTAACATAAAGCAAATACAAAATTCAAATCAAATTAAATCACTAGAATTCAACAAATAACCATAAAGAAAAACACTAGAATTCAACATAATTATCTAGGACTAATCTCACCACAAGCCAGTGATCGCGTTCAACTCTTTGTTCTCCAACGGACGCTCATTACTCCACGGTACCTACAAGTAATTTAATGAAATAAAAACACCAGTAATCTAAAAAACAAGAACTCGCACGTCTGCACGTCTGTTAGTGATCTGCTATATTCAAATTCAAGTAAAAAGTATTCAAGAATAGCCTAATGTATTGAAATGTCAAACTACATGGATTGCTTTAAGAACTACTTATAGCATTTCAATACAAGCATGTTTACTTTCGCTAGTCATTTCAACATATATGATCTAGTGGGAGTAAGCCAGTAGAGTTCTTCTTGGAGACGCTCTCTTTTGAGTAAATACTATGGATTTGGTCCTCTTCAAGATATGGTATCTGGAGCGATAGTGGATTAATGGAAGTATTAGCTTCTCTTAGTCTTAAGCATGTTCTATCCATCAATGCTACAGTTTTGCAGCTGTATAACCATAGGTATTTAAAACGATTTTATGATTTAGTGTTTTATTTTCTTATAGTTCTTTCTGAATATGACTACTTCGTAAAAGCTCATATGACTATGACATATAACAGCTAAGATCTATAAAAGTTAATATTAGTTGTGAACAGATTACTTGTATATCCCAAATCAACATAGATAAGCAAAATTTAAAATAATTATTATCCAAATAGCATACCTTATATTTATATATTCATAAAGCTGTTTATTAGGGTGTACCTCTTGCTTACAATTAACGATAAGAAGGGCCCCGAAAGTATTAATTTTTTTGCCTATTTTATACAACTTAACTTTCAAGTGAAAAAAACGGATAGAGTGAACGATAGATTTATTCAAAAATCAAAACTTGTTCCAATATATAAAAAACCTCAAGATCATAACTTGGTTAGTATAAGTTAAGTTGCTAGAGCAGTTACCCTTTTTATGGTTAAAATGTTCTTGTTTTAAAAGGAATGTAACCTTAAATCAGACAATAGTACAACAATGAAGCTTAAGGCCTTAAGTTGAGCCTGGATAGAGCATGTTAAGAAAATACGAAGTCTAACTAAACATTTACTTCAACTGATTTGCTAACATACAACTTTGTAATATAAAAGTACTAAAACGCCATACCTTTGGTTGATTTTTATATCATGATCCATTTTCTTCAATATTAACTACACTACAAAACACTTCATCTAAACATTGCTATTTCAAACCTATCTAAACTAAAAATTGGCACGTTAACTTGTTGCCAAACTTGTCGTCTGGTCCGACCCACCCATTGTTCTACCCATACCTTTATCCTTCCAAAACCTTGTTATTTTCTTGCTAATTATTACTATATATATACCAATTAAATTAGATTAACTAATAAGGCATTTGAACCTGATCCTATGCAGTAGCAACAATATTTCAATGCTGAGGTGGTGTTGGAGTTGGATAGTCACTGACAAAAGCAAGGATTTGCATCTTAGGAAGTAACCATGTTTTAGGGCTACAACTACTGTACAATTATTATCTAGATTCAATTAGAAATTCGTTATGGTACTTAATATATACACAATAGAGCAAACATATAGAGCATATAACATGGTTTTCATACTACAATATTAACAAAAACCAAAAGGAAAAACGAGCTATTAAGAAGCTTACATCTGCCAACATATGATCTGCCTCATCAAAGACAAGAATCTTCAACTAAGATGCACCCAGTTTCTTTGCTGTAATCCATTTGTTAATTGCACCAGGTGTGCCGATAATAACTTGTGTTGCCATAGGTGCTCTTTTGGCGAGACCCAATTATGATGTAATTCCAGAAAACTCTCCCATCTTTAGTAGCACTTCCATAAGCAGTGTATAATAAACAATCACAAACATATAGACGGTCTAAGAAAATACCAACATCTTATGTTATAAAAGAATCACAATTCTAAGTATTTGTTTATTAGGTAGGACATTAAGTTTAAAAATAATATACCTAAGGTTGCACTTGCAATCTACACAATCACCAAAATCTACATATATGAGTGCATTGTTTTCTTACCATATTCTAACAGCCACCCAAAGTCCTTCTGAAACTCCAATGCGAATTCAAAATATCATGTGAGATTAGAGATGCGTGTAGATGTTTAGGATTTTTTACATATAGTACCTCCATCCCATTTTGATTTACAGAGTTAAACAATTTAATCAATTTACTAACCTGACCCTGATACAATCATCATTGTGACTTCCGACATGCTTTCATCATCTTTCTCAAAAAATAAATATCCCTTTTTCAGCCTTTCACCTGTCACACACCACACCATAACATCCCTTTTATTAAGTGACTTGACCATAATTGAATCATCATTTCAACTAAATGGCTATGATCTTCCACATTCACCAACGTCACATAAATATATTTACATAAATCTTTAGATACAAAAAAGCATGTATATACCTTGAGAAGAAGATTGAGGCTTGAAAAGATTAAACTATCCGAGCAAAGCTGATAAAAATCTGCAAACTATAAACATAAGATCATAGTTAATTTAATACTCTCATAATCAATCAACATAAGTCAACATCAAAATAAATATATAAAAAAATAAAATAATAGATAGCCTGATGAATAGTATCACACTTAAGCAGAACAACCTTCAAATCCCTTTTGAAGGTCATTAAATAAGTGAATCGATTTAGGAATATATTTTGTTCTCGCATCAGGGTTTTGTTTCATCGTGTGTATAATGAAACGATTATTGAGAGAGAGGGCTAGCCTCCTCCTTTTCTCTTCTGATATTCCACTTTAGTCTAATACTATTAAAATTAAGCCAACAAGTACATATGTATTTATTGGTTTTTTTCCACATGTGATTTGAAAAATGAATTTATATTGTTTCTGGCCAAATTTGGAATGATTTAGTATTTTTAATTTAATATATATTTAATAGTAATAAATAAGAATTAAAAGAATGATACTTAATAAGGAAACAAACCTTTTTTTAAAATACAAGAATCCTCACTTTTTGTTTTCTTTTACTAAATAAAAGATATGAAAGTGATGGGGATTAAGGTGTTTTGATATTTTAGGGAAATCTAAAAGTGGCACGGTTTCATTTGTGGGAGATTGGGAAGGATCTTGAAAAAAATAAATTTTAGATATGGGAGAAAATAGGGCGGCGGGTTTCAATTGGGAAAACTTTTGAGTTTATCAAAATATTTAAGTTTGAAAATTTTACTATTTATCAAAAACATCTATAAAACGAGTGGTTTGCACCCCAAAAACCAATTTTTATACAATTTCTATTATGAAAACTGATTTTTTCAAGAAAACCTATTTTCATTCATTCCCTTCCCACTAGTTTTTTGTCATAGAGATAGGGTTTTACATAACTAATCTTTTAGCGAAAATGAATTCCAATTTTGTAAACTTTGACATTATTTCAAATAAGAAAATTAGTCATATAATAACATACGCATAAAGTGTTCCAAACTAACAAGACTTAAAAACTTTACATGAAATCGTATGATGCTACTAATAATATAAGCATGGTTAACAAAATTAAAACTGCAATTCCAAGCAATTGGTCTTCTCTTTTTTTTGACCAACCAAATTCTCAAGATCTATAGATATATAGGAAATAATATTAGCAAAATATAGCAATCATGATATGACTCTTTAAATGAAAAAAAAACACATATGCAAATAACTAAATATAATGAAAGAATTACTAAAGTAATACAATAGAACTTCAGGTTCTATAAAAAGTAACATTAGCATGAGTTTATGTTATTTGATT
Source organism: Tanacetum coccineum (assembly GCA_026074375.1). NCBI lineage: Eukaryota > Viridiplantae > Streptophyta > Magnoliopsida > Asterales > Asteraceae > Tanacetum > Tanacetum coccineum. Next base: position 63,369 of record BQNB010003185.1, read on the forward strand.
CTCTTGAAAGAATCATAATAAAACTTGAGGTTTTATCTTTTTTTTCTTTTAATATAACATGAGGCTATGTTATTTGATTCTCATTAGGAATCATAATAGAACTTGAAGTGCTATATATACATGCTTTTTTTTAGCATAACACGAGATTATGTTATTGATTCAATAGATTAAATCATGTTAGAACTTGAGGTTTTAACTATTATGATTTTTTTCTTTAACATAGATTATGTTGTCTGATTCTCGTGAGGGAATCATAAGAGAACATTATAGTCATAACTTAAGGTTATGATATTTTATTTATTTTGAGAAAAAACATGATAGAACTTGATGTTCTTATCCTTTTTTTAAATAGAACATTACAATTATAACACACGGTTATGTTATTTTGATTCTTTTCTAAAAGTAAATGTAAAATATGAACTTGAGGTTTAAAAATAAAATTGTAACATAACTTGAGGTTATTTCATTGATTCTCTTAACGGAATCATAATAGAAGTTTAGGTTCTTTAAACCATCATGTTCATAACTTGATGTTATGTTGTTGTGATTCTCTTAAGGGAGTCATAATTGAACTTGAGGTTTACAAAAGAAAATAATGATAACAATAACTATGAGGTCATGTTATCGTGATTCATTTAAAACTGAATCAAAAAGAACTTAAGGTTCTTTAAAAGAAATAACAATAACTTGAGGTTATTGTATTTTAATTATATTCATTGTAATAAAACTTGAGGTTTATAACGAATAAATATAATCACAACATGAGGTCGTGATATCTTTTAGTTTTGATAATCTTTTCTAGTTGAATCATACTATCTGAATCGGTTGAACCTTATCTTCTCTTATTATCAATTGTGATATTCAATCCTCATCATGCAGACGTAATCATATCCGAATCATAGTATGTTAGTTTCATAATGAATTATATGAAGAAAAAAATATTGCATAATGAGAAAAAATTAAATTATAACTAAGGCTGGATGGTATGGTTTCCCCAAACTCACCTTTCACCTCAGCCCCACATCATCTTTCTTTCTCCAACTTTAAAACTTACTACAACTCACTTTTCAACCGTAATAGCAACTATAAAACTCATGAAGAAACTAAAGAATCATTGGTCTGATGGTCGGGGAGACTCAAACTACAAGATAGCCATATTTTAGTGAGAGAAAACTAGAGAGAGAAACAAAAGTGTAAAATAAATGTGAAAGTAAAAAGAATACAAGAGTCTCAACCCCTCCATAGAAGCCATGGAGGGGTATATATAGTCCATACGCCTCACATCTATACAATAATGCCTATTCTAGTCCATGCGTATGTGACTATGATAAACTATGGTAATTCCGTAATGTCGTCACATAAAATGGATTTCTAACAATCTTCCCCCATGGGATGATATACAGAATTACTTATAATATTTTTCTAACTAGTACATATTGATTAAGAACAAGAACTTTCATGAAGCTTCTAATTCTGATGATGTCTTATATGGTCTTTGACTTTAAGTCTTCACTCCAACATGATACATCTTTGTAGTACCTTGTAGGAGAAATATTATAATAGGCATAAACTAGGTAACCCATACACTTCTTGGTTAAAGAGAAGCTTCTGAATCAGCTTCCCCCTAATTCATGCCACATATTCTTCATTTAGAGGCTTTCAAAGCTTCCTTCTAAACTAGCAATCCTCTCTTGAGCAGTTTTAAAGCTTTCTTACAAGCTTAGAATAATTAAGTGCACAACAGAATTAGTAGCAAACCACATCAAATAGTACTGCTCCTTTGATAATAAGCTGAATGATTAACCGTTCAGGGAAGACATAAACTAGATCAACAACGTATCTTCTCACGCTTGAATAATTCTTCTCATAACTCCCCCTGGAAATTCAAATAATGCATACTAACTTTCACAAGATATCTATTCCCCCATGTGGTTGAAGAAATGCACCCAAAAGCCACAAGTTAAAGCGCTGATTTTCCTCTCGGTTTATGACTTTTCCTTCCTCTCTCCCTGACGGCCTACACAAAAAAGATTTTCAAGAAAGATGGACTTATTTTCCAACTTTTAAGAAAAAGAAAAGCAAAAGACTCTCGGGTGTATCTCCTCCTCCCCCCTTGCTAGTTTCGCTACCTCGGAATCAGCAAAACCTTGTACGCACAAATACTTAAATACTCATGTGAAGAATAAATTAGCTCAAATCTATCCTATAAGAATCAACTACAGATCAAATCTCTACTCATAAACTCTCTCTGACTATCTTTTTACCAACCGTTTTGTAGGCTATTTGAAGTGACCACTAATAGAGTAAACCCGATATACCAAACTTGAAACTAAAGTAGAATTCCTTATTTTTGTGACTTCTTTCACAAGATATCTATTCCTCATGTGGTTGAAGAAATGCACCCAAAAGCCACAAGTTAAAGCGCTGATTTTCTCTGCGGTTATGACTTTTCTCTTCCCGACATGGCCTAACAAAAAAGATTTTCAAGAAAGATGACTTTTTCAAGCTTTTAAGAAAAAGAAAGGCAAAGACTCTCGGGTGTATCTCCTCCTCCCCCCTTGCTGGTTTCGCTACCTCGGAATCAGCAAAACCTTGTACGCACAAATACTTAAATACTCATGTGAAGAATAAATTAGCTTAAATCTATCCTATAAGAATCAACTACGGATCAAATCTCTACTCATAAACTCTCTCTGACTATCTTTTTACCAACCGTTTTGTAGGCTATTTGAAGTGACCACTAATAGAGTAAACCCGATATACCAAACTTGAAACTAAAGTAGAATTCCTCGTTTTTGTGACTTAAGCTTGCACTAATGTTGGAAGAATAGTATAGAGAAACTCAATACTTACCAAGCAAAGTATGAGACATTCATTACCTTTTGCGATTATCCACAACGTATTCTGCGTGTGACATTGAGAACTACAACGTATCTCCTTTAAGTGATAGTTATCCAGGTCTTCAACCAATCACCCCGACTACTAGTAACTAGATAACCCAAGTCTTCATCCAAAATCTTAAGCCCGAGCAAGTTATCATTGAAAGTCATGCATCCAACCAACCAGTTTGGTCTACGAGTTTTACACTCAAGTCTGCATCTAATTTAGGTTTGGTAGCCATTGGTGTACCAATGGTGTCATATTTTTCCATACCATGTTTTTAAGAATCTTTAAAGCATACTTGGCCTGTTTGATAAAGATACCTCTTGGGGATTGGTGGATCTAAAGTCCTAAAAATAATTTCATTTCCCCTATTAAGGACATCTCAAATCTACTGTGCATTAATTTTTCAAATTATTTAGAAAATTTAAGGTTTGTAGACCCGAAAATAATGCCGTCGACGTAAATTTTCACAAGTAGAATGTCATCCCCGTATCTTATCGTGAATAGAGTAGGGTCATTTGTACCTTTAGTAAAACCTTTGGATATCAGGAAATTTGAGAGTTCATCATACTAGGCTCTCGGAGCTTGCTTCAATCCATGTAGAGCTTTCCTTAAGCGGTAACCCTTTTCTGGATGATCAGGATCAACGAACCCACCTGGTTGTGCAACATAAACCTCCTCCTTCAATGGACCATTAAGAAATGTCATTTTCACGTCCATCTGATAGATTGGAAAAGACTTGTGTGCAGCATAGGCGATGAAAATCCTTACAGCTTCCAAGCGAGCAACAGGAGCAAATGATTCCTCGAAGTCAATACCCTCTTCCTGAGCATATCCCTTTGCTACAAGTCATGTTTTATTGCGAATTACAGTTTGATCTTAATCCTTTTTGTTCTTCCATAACCACTTTAGCTTGATTACAGTCTTGCCAAAGGGTTTGTCAACGAGTTCCCAGACTTGTAGTCTGTTAAACTGATGAAGCTCTTCCTGCATTGCCTCTATCCATGCAGAATCAGCCATTACCTCCTTAATGTTTTTTGGTTCAACAGTACTTACGGTGAGCACGAACATACACATCTCAAGATCTGTTGCAAGTTGTCATCTTGTTTGCACTTGCTTGGATGGATTTCCACGAACTTGAGTTAATGGGTGATCTTTTGTCCATCGGTATTTGGAATCATGTGGTTGATAGATAGTATGTGATGACGTATAGTCCAACCTCGGGCCATGAACCCGACCCGCGAATAGTACTTATACCCAGGCCCATGATGAATGGGCCATAGCGACATCAATACGGGCTTCCAAGGCCCAAATGGTACTGCCTATGGGGAAGCCCATGACATATGGGCTATCACGACGAGGATTTAAGCCCATGAGGCCCAACTAGCGCACACGTGCGTAGGTATCTAGAACACCCGTTACGAACGAGTCATAATCATGAGGTGGGCCCACTAGTTACTAAATAACGGTGGGACCTCTCGGATACTAACCTAATTAATGGGACAAAGCCCATTAGGGTTTGGTGAGTATATAAAGAGCACCTCGGCTCTCATCTAAGGTACGCCCTCATAACCCTAACTTTCTACTAAAACCTAAACCGATTACTTACTCTCACGCCGGAGGATAATCGTGGGAGACAATCCCACGGTAAGCCTAACGGTGCTTTGTTTTCTTAGTGCGCAGGTCTCATACATCAAGACTTAATTGATACAGGAACCGGAGCCTAACAGATCCGTATTACACCTAATTCGGACCTAATCAAGGATCGTCCAACTTTTGTATCAACAGATTGGCGCCATCCGTGGGACCCAACACTAAGAACACTGCCAAAATCTAGAATGACAAAGCAAGGAAACTTTACCCAGCGGACTCCGCAGGCGAAGAAGCAGAGCGACCAAGCCTCTAGACAGATCTCTAAGCAGGCCTCTGGAAGCGCCAATGCGCCATATGATCTGGTCTTCACAGCGATGGGACCGCCCCTGGGGACAACCCAGACAACCGCCACAATCACAAGCACGGAAGGTCTACAGCGTGCTACTTTCACCACCCCTCCCCAAACGGTGCCAGGGACGAATACCACCGAGCCGCCACCCCCACCCCTTCGAAACAAGGGTCCCGAGTTAGGGGCTGACAACCTCACACTGGAAGGGGTCGCGACTGAACTGGCGCCGAGTGATTTCGTATCTCAAAACTACGAGACTTTGGTCGCCCTCATGCAAGAGGAAACAAAAAAGAGATCAAGCCAGAGCCTACAGGCCCGACTTAACTTCGGTCCGGAGGACGAAGTATCTCCACCGCGCCACCAAAAGGAAAGGCGCGGAAAGGATAACCGTCGACCTCCAGTATTCGGTAGAATCGGAAAGAAAGTTTCGGGTACTCAAACGGCTAACTTGCAGAACTTGGACACTCATGAAAACAATGACTGGCGCATCAGCGTCCGTGATAGGCTGGGCAGTCGCGATGTCCACAGCAGGCTTGGACAAAGGCGCTCCCCGAGTGAAAGTCCTCCAAGTTCGGACTCCGAGGACAGTCGGCGCAAGCGCCGCAGAAGAGTAAGCTCGTCCTCAGAAGACTCCTCGGACAACGAGGACGCAGAAACGGGACACTGGAAATCCAAGAACAAATATCGTGAAGACGAAGACGAAGATATGTCCCGTCCATGGCGTCGCCAAAAGGTCGACGCATTTACGCGGCGCATTAGCGATTTCTCGGAGGATAAGAAAAGGCGCATGCCTGCTAACGTAAAAACTTATGATGGGACAGGTGATCCTGACGACCATCTAAAAATCTTCGAATCGGCGGCCACTATTGAAAACTGGCCACAACCCGTGTGGTGCCACATGTTCAATTCCACGTTAGTAGGAAACGCGCGGAACTGGTTCAGCAAACTACCACGCAGAAGCATTGATGGGTTTGAAGAGTTGCGAAGGGCATTCCGCTTAAATTTTACTCAAAGGAAGAAGTGTGCCAAGAACCCTGTCGAGCTTGCCAGGGTGAAACAGCGCCAAGGGGAGTCCACAAGCGCCTACGTAGAGCGCTATAAGGACGAATGCATACACGTCAAGGCGTGCCCCGAAATTCTCAAGATCTCAGGGTTTATGAATGGAATAAATAACCCAGAACTTATCAAAAGGTTGAATGATAGGGTTCCCCAAACCTTTGATGAGTTGATGAAACGCACAAGGTCCTTCATTCAAGGAGAAGCCGCCGCCGCGGACAGCAGAAAAGGCTACTCAAACAACAGGTCACAGGAACAGTCCAGGAGACAATCCAATGACCAGAGTAGCAGTCGCAACAACAGCTACCGCGGTCAGAGGGGCGGGCGGGGGAACGACAAGTTACACCCCACTGACAATGACCCCAAAGGAGATACCGTATCAGAAGTTCAAACTTCCACAATACCCCACCAATGCGCACTCCAAAGAGCAATGCGTGGGAACGGATACAGTGATATCATAAGCAAAGGGCCATACTACCCAATGAGTGCGTCCAACTGCGCCAGCTAATTGACAAATTGGTAAAGGAAGGCAGATTGGATCACCTGGTGAAGAACATCAAGGAAGGGAAAGATAAACAAAGGAGCGGAGGCAAGAAAGACGCACCTAGAGACAAGGCTGACACCATCTATATGGTGCAGTCATGGCAGCGAAAAACTAAGCAAAAAGTCAGCCAAAAATTTTCGCATGGAAGTGGCATCTCTTTTCCCACTTTAACTGCGGACAACGCAGTGGTGGAGCCACTTACCATCGAGATAAATGCAGCGGGTCACGACATCCACCGCATGTACATTGATGGAGGAGTGCTCTTCAGACATAACTGTACGAACATTGCTTCCAAAGACTGCGCCCTCAAGTAAAAAGTCAGTGTAACCCGCCACACGTCCGTTTGACTGGCTTCACGGGCGAAAGATAGCCCATGGGCAAATACGATTACCGGGTATGGTTGGTAAATAAGTAGCACTCCCACAACAGCCTGGATGAAATTTAGGAGAAGATCACCATCCCATACAATATGCATTATTGGTAAGACCAGAATATATCAGCGATACGCGCGGTCCCATCCCACGCCCACCGGGATGACTAAAATTCCCCGTCGACGCGGAAATTGTCACCATCTACAACACCAGCCGCACCGCCAAAAAATGCAACACAGTCACATGTGACGTGATGCCAGACTCAAGACAGCACGCAACCCAAAATTACAAACTTGAAGGTCGCGATACATCCGATTACCCGGGAGCAAGAAGAATCGAATCTGGGGGGTCGCTGTCTGATACGGGTAGGGCGGCTTGTGCGCACTCTTGCAAAGAAACCCTATATCTTTTGCATGGAGAACCAAAACACATGACTAGGTTACCACGATCGATCACCTAACACAAGTTGAAAATCCGACAAGTATACTCCCCAGTAGGCAAGAAAAAACGCTGGCAAGCCCCGACAAGCGCGCTAAGGCCATTCTGGGGGAGGTACATAAACTCGTGGCGGCAGGTATCATGCAGAAGTCTTATTACCATGACTGGCACTCCACCATTATGGTCAAAAAGAGCGATGGTAGCCTGCGTATGTGCGTGGACTTCACTGACCTTAACAAAGCATTTCCACAAGACAGCTATCCACTACCGAGATAGACTGGAAAGTGGAGTCTCTTTAGCGGAAACCCCTTCAAGTTCTTCTTGGACCGCATACAAGGGGTATCACCAAATCCAAATTGGTCCAAGGATGACGAGGAAAAGACAGCCTTATCCCAACACAAGTCAAGGTGTCTATTGCAATACAAAGATGCCTTTTGGCCTCACGGAATGCGGGTGCCACATACCAGACGACTGGTAGATAACGCTTCGAGGGCAATTGGTCGCAACCTGGAAGTCCTAATGTCGATTGACCTAGTTATAAGAGCCACACCGAAGACGAGTTGGTCGCGACATTGTAGAAACTTTCAAGGCACTGCGAAAAATCAATTTGAAGCAAAACCTAAAAAATGCACTTTTGGGCTAACAGAAGACATGGTTCCTCGATACTTGATAAACCTGACGGCATCAAGCCGTGTCCAGAAAAAACAAAAGCTGTCATCCAACTTCCTTCACCGCGCACGATGAAAGAAGTCCAGTCGTTAAATGGGAATTTTATCCGGTTTGGAACTGGTTCCTATCCAAGTCAGCAGACAAGTCACTCCCCTTGTTCAAAACACTCAAGAAGTGTACGAAGAAGGGAGACTTCCGTTGGACTACAGAAGCAGAAGAAGCTTTCACGCAGCTCAAGCAGCATATAGCAGCACTTCCCACGCTAGTCGCACCCCGACCAGGGGAGGAGTTGATTATGTATTTATCCGCGACGCATGGGGCAATTAGCGCCGTGCTACTGACAGATAGGGACTCCGTACAAAACACCGTATACTTTCGTTAGTAACAGCACTCTAAGGAACGGAGATCACTATACGCAATGGAGAAGCTTGATCCTAGCTTTTAATATTTGCCGCAAAAGACTGCGCAGATATTTCGCAAGCGCACCCAATAGTGGTATCACAGATTCACCCCATCAAACAGGTTATCTCTAAAACCTGATGCGTCGGGGATTGCAAAAGTGGGAGCGTGTTGCTATGGGGAGCATAACATCCTCATAGACCACGCACCGCATGAAAGGACCGATACTGGCGGATATCCTCATCGAAAAACCTGAACCCGATGCTATAACTCCCCTAGAGTGTAAGTAAAACTCCAAGAACCATGATCATATTCACGGATGGATCGTCCATGCGTGGACGGTCCGGGCGCCGGCCTCAACCTCACTAACTCGAAGGAATGGAATTCACTTTCGCACTGCGCTTTGAATTCCACAGCCACGAAACAACAAGGCGGAGTATGAAGCCCTAAATGTGGTGACAACGCATTGCAGCTCGAAAGGTTGTACGTAACCTAGAAGCAAATGTGGACCCCTTTATTAGCCAACCGTGTGTTGGCGAATATGTGGCTAAAGAAGACAACATGATTCCATACCATCGACAAGACCAAGTCGCAAATTCCATGGCTTTGAAAGATTTCCACCATTAGGCAAGTTCCTTTAGAGGTGATAACAAAAAAAGCGGATGCCTTAAGAAGATCGCATCCACAAGCTTCGCGCACCTACAAAGCATGTTGGTCGAAATCTTGAAGAACAAATCCATCTCGGAGATGGAGATATCTACGGTGATAGAAGAGCAGGATCCTACGTGGATGACCCCTATCATCGAATTCATAAGCAAGGGCACGCTCCCTCATGAACAAAAGGATGCCCGGCGAATACGCCGCACGACGCAGAGATTCGAACTTCGAATGGTGTCCTCTATCGATGTGTTCGATCCTACAAACCTGGGTTCCGATGCGTCGGACCTATTCAGGCAGACTATGTGCTCCACGAGATTCATGCGGTTCATGCATATGCACTCAGGACCACGATCCTGAAGTAGTCATGAGCCTTACAGTCTGGTACTACTGGCCCACCATAGCACGCGACGTGCGTGACATGATTAAAGAAAGCAAATGAATGCAAGTAACAACAGACCAATCCCGCAGCCAACGGGCGAGCGTGCAGCTGGTGGGAGGGCTGGGAACACCGGCCATCACCTCACCAATGGACATTGCCACCAATGGGGTAGTCGACAGCGCTGGTCCGCTTCCCTGCTTGCAGCGGAAAGGGATTGAAATTCCATATCGTGGCGATAGACCTACTTTAATAAAGGGATCCGAGCTGTAAGCGGGCAGCGCACAATTCACATGGTATCTGTAAGAACGGGATTTGTTTGGTGTGGGTTATCACGTTTTGTGTGCCGTTTTGCCGATTACCTGGAGAAATAGTTTTCGGACAATGGGAAACAATCTGTGATAACCCATTTCAAGACTGGTGAGCGAGATTAAGCATTACACATCGTTTTGCGTCGGTTTAAACACCCACAGACCAATGGGTTTGGTTTGAGCGCACAAACGAAGTCTAGCGAAAGAATCCAAAGCGCGCCTGGATAGACATAAAGGCAGGTGGGTAGAGGAATTGTCACATGTCTTGTGGGCACATCGCACAACAATAAAAGCACAGCACAGGGGACACTCCCTTCTCTCTTGTCTAATGATGGAAGCCGTTATAACCAGCCAAAACGAATGCCAAGTATTCGTGCCCGCGAGGTCAATATCGCATCCAATGACGACGAGCGAGGGTTTTATGGACTTGGACATATTGGAGGAAAGGCGCGAACAAGCAGCCATACATGAGAATAAGCAAAAGTTAAAAAATGAAGGGATACTATTACGCTAAAGTTCGAGGAGTCTCATTTAGACCAGGAGACTTCGTGTATCGTGCTAACGACGCAAGCCATGCGGAAGACACAGGAAAGCTGGGACCAAAGTGTTGGAAAAGGAGCATACAAGCTGCGTGACATGGATGAGCGTGATTTGCCCCCACTGAGAATATCTTTCAATCTCAAGAAAATACTTATCTTTAGGGAAGTGCACCACCGTGATTATGCGTACTTATGTTTTTTTTAAGACAATGTTTTTTTATTTTTTGCAAGTATTAATTAAATGTCGCGGTTTCTAGCTAACTCCGCGACACAATTCACTTTACATGCTTATTTGTGAGTATCTATTTATGTATCAATATTGTTGTTACATTATTCTGTGCCTACGCGGGTGCATCACCTAATACCCACTCACTCTACACATGGGAAAAGGATGAGTAAACCTACTAAATGACTCGTTGAGTAAGAGGGTTGCAAACCCATCAACATTGGATCATGAATCCTTGTTAAACACCTTTCTCTCAAGACGTTGGAGTAAGTTTAAATGCGCATTCCACGATGGATGCGCAGCAGCGCACACGGTGCACGTTTAACAAATTAGGAGTCAAAACTTTTGACTTCTTGATATGGTATTAGCGATGCCGCATGTAATTGTAATGTCAACCCATACATGTAAACTTAGCATATTTTGCAGTCATGAACTTTGTAATGACTATGTTCACAACAATTTGACAAATAGCACATCACAAACAAGTCTTTCATGCAAAGGCAACTAATTGTGCACAAACATATTGTCAACTTTTATAACTTATATTGTGTGCGTACAATCGCACAAGCCACAACAACAAACAACCCATACTATGGGTCCCAAAGGATAACTTTTACAAAAGAACCATGAGTTTGATTAAACAAAATTTGCCAACATACACAAAAACGATAAGTTTGCACAAGGAAGAAAGCCTAGATGCTGTGACAACGACTTTGCTCTGAACTGCCAACTTGGTACGCAGCATCTCCAGCCTCCTCAAGCGCTTCCCCCCCCCACCCTCCCAACCCGCCCCCCTCCCCACCCCCCCCCCCCCCCCCCCCCCCCCCCCCCCCCCCCCCCCCCACCACCCCCCCCCCCCCCCCCCCCCCCCCCCCCCCCCCCCCCCCCCCCCCCCTCCCCCCCCCCCCCCCCCCCCCCACCCCCCCCCCCCACCCCCCCCCCCCCCCCCCCCCCCCCCCACCCCCCCCCCCACCCCCCCCCCACACCCCCCCCCACCCCCCCCCCCCCCCCCCACCCCCCCCCCCCCACCCCCCCCCCCCCCCCCCCCCCACCCCCCCCCCCCCCCCCCCCCACCCCCTCCCCCCCCCCCCCCCCACCTCCCCCCCCCCTCCCCTCACCCCTCCCCCCCCCCCCACCCCCCCCCCCCCACCCCCCCCCCCCCACCCCCCCCCCCCTCCCCCCCACCCCCCCCCCCCACCCCCCCCCACCCCCCCACCCCCCCCCCCCCCCCCCCCCCCCCCACCACCACCCCCCCCCCCCCCCCCACCTCACCCCCCCCCCCCCCCCCCCCATCCCCCCCCCCCCCCCCCCCCCCCCCCCCCCCACACCCCCCCCCCACCCCCCACCCACCCCCCCCCCCCCCCCACCCCCCACCCCCCCCCCCCCCCCCCCACCCCCCCACCCCCCCCCCCCCCCCCCCCCCCCCACCCCACCCCCCCCCCCCCCCCACCCCCCCACCCCCCCCCCCCCCCCCAACCCCCCCCCACCCCCCACCACCCCCATGAATATTCACTATCTTTAGGTGACACAGTCGCCACGCTAACTGGTACTCCATCAGAACGGGGGATGTGCGCTGCACCAACACCGCATAATATTGCCTTGCCCTTCACCCCCTTCTTCTTAGCAAGCCTTATGGCGTGGGCCTCTAAAGACTCCTTCAACGGAATCTCCTTCTCAAGTGCAAAAGGATTAAGGATGTCACGCGGACGGGCAAAAATAGGAACCTGCAGTTGCGCCACGTCCGGCTTGAGAAAGTAATCAGGCTGGGCCTCAGCGCCCTCGGTGGCATGCCTAGCCAAGGTTAACCCCGCCATTATCACATCTATGGGGTAATCCTGGTCACGCTCCAGCTGTGCAATATGAGGCAGCTCTAACAATTTCATCGTCTCCATCGCAGCAACAAGCTCCTCATATGCATTATCATTATATCCAGGTACCTGTGCGGCAGGCACTGTCAGCAACTTCTTTTCATGCAGTTCCTCCACCGCTTCCGCCTTACCACGTGCCAATGCACACTTCACAACATCCCCAAAGGACTGCTTGACCTCCTGAGATTCCAAAGCGCTCATGGCAGCAAGGCGCAGACCATGGCTTATGAGCCACCTGCGCTCAGCAATAGCGGACAACATGTGAGGGTAAAGCTCCTCATCATACTCAATACTGAGTTTGCGTAACTTCTCCTCCTGCTTCTCCAACAGCTCCTCCACTCTCTGGCGAAACTCATCCAGCCCAGCAAAATGGTTGTTCTTACCCCCCTCCAAATACTTTACAGCCCAGTGACAACTTGCCTTGTAATCCGCAGAATTCGCGCGCTCTTGCTCTACCTTGACAAGCAGTGCCATTTTTTCCTCGGCAAGCTTCTGTGCATAAGACCTCGAAGACTCTGCCTCAGCCTGCGCATCTGCCAACTGTGTCTTCAGCAGCAGAATCTCTTCATCCTTCTGTACACTCTGGCTGCGGGTCACTAGAAAACCTTCCCTCCAGCTGCGCCACCAGCGCGGCTTGCTGCGCAGTGACCATATCAAACTACCCCATAAGCTGATCCACTGGCATACCCTCAAACGCCTTGGGACCTGTCTCCCGATCCTCCTTGAAAATGTCATCAGGCATCAAGGAATAGTCTGGTGGGGCTGTACTAGCATGTCGTTCACCGGCGCAGAGGAATCGCTAGTAGCCTCGACACTGCGCACAAATAGCAAACAACCAACCAATAATGAGGATTCCACATTACTTTATTATGATTGCGTACAATAAACACTATTACTGGACGGACATAGAGGCTAAATTACTTACTTGGGGGGAGGAGTCTCGGTCACCTCCTTAGCAGCAAGCGTGGGTGGCGCATCCGGGGTTTCCTCCTCAGTCGATGTACTACCACCTAGACTGACATGACGCACCCTCTTTGACGTGCCCGCGCCGTCATCCCCCCCCCCCCCCCACACAACACCTGGGGGAACCCCCCCCCCACACACCCCCCACTGGTGGGCCCTCTTGCTTTCAACCCAGAGTCAACTTCCTCCCAGCACACTTTCACCCCTGCGACCATCACATCCTCTGAAGAACCAACGCTTGTTGCGTCTAGCCTGGGGGCTCCACAGTTGCACCTGGTACACTGCGCAGTGGTGTGGGTGCTAATACATCAGTACTCTCAACCTCTGGTTGCTCCAGCACAAGTTCCATTGTGCGCCCTGCAGTACTTTCCAACAGCGGCTCCTCACCATCTCTTAAAGGGCGCACCCCCTCGGTCACCAGCTTGGGCTTACTCAAATGAACCACGCTAAACAAATCCATTTCTGCGCAACACAAAACGAAAACAAAAAACAAATGGTTACATAAGCTTAAATAAGAAAGAGCGCTTACACTACTAAGCGAGGGAGAAGGAAGGACAAGCACCCACCCTGGCCGTCATCGCCTATAAACGTCGGCACTTCCTCGGGGCTTTGGAAATAATTACGACTAATGCCCATGTGGCATAGAAAGGCTTCCGAGTATGCGTTGATAGGGATACGGTTCTCATTTATAAGTTCCGCATCTCATACTATACGACCCCGGGGGGTGGACGCTCATCCCTCGGCAATGACCCCTGAGTATAGAATGCGAAGTCCCAGGGAAACAACGCATCATCTACCCAGAAGAACATCTCCCTCCAACGCCTTAGCGCATCTAATTTTTCGAATAGCAATACAACGCCCGCGCGCTTGGAAAACCGATACCCATGCCGTTTTGACCAAGAGGTTGAAAAGAAGCGCGGAAACAAATAGACCATTGTTATGATATGCCGAATAAGTACGCATAAACCTCGAAATTGGTTTATTTTGCCGCGCTATGCAGTGCAATTGGGAAATATGAAGACAATAATAATTTAGGATGTTGCACATAAATAACGAAAGGGGTACACGTTGATTGGCAAACTCAAAGAACCGTGTGTATACCCCAACCTTCCCCTCTGGGAAATCTGCTATACTCGCACTCGCAGCCGGCACTACCGGGTGCAATGCGAATGGGATGTAATACTCAGATGTGAACTCACGAAGTTCCTCATCTGTTATTTCTGATGTAAAATCAGTAAGTTGCAACACCATGAATTGTCTAAGCAGGGTTTTGATGCGCACGAGCGTAATATACCTTTGTCGATTTTTTTGATGATTAATGGAAGCTTTATCAATGGTGGTGGAAGAGATTTTTTTTTACTGTGGCAATAACAGTGAAAATGGAGGCGAACCCTTATGTAGGGCAAGTTGTTACCGACACGACGCCGGATGAGGAACACTTGGTCTCCACCTGTCCTAATCCTGTGGTAGTGGTGAACGTATAAGCTATGTTCTAGCTACCTATCTCACGAATTACGAAAGGCATTATTTTGCGAACCACATTGACCGGATTCATTGTTTTGGGCAGGACAATTTCTTGTTTCTTCTACAATACGCATCCAGGGATATTTACCACGACTATTTGTAGTCTAGCACCCGCGGTCTTACCAAGCGCATACTAGACTGGGTGGACAATGAATGACGTATAGCACACCTCGGGTCATGAACCCGACCCACGAATAGTACTTATACCCAGGCCCATGATGAATGGGCCATAGCGACATCAATACGGGCTTCCAAGGCCCAAATGGTACTGCCTATGGGGAAGCCCATGACATATGGGCTATCACGACGAGGATTTAGGCCCATGAGGCCCAACTAGCGCACACGTGCGCAGGTATCTAGAACACCCGTTACGAACGAGTCATAATCATGAGGTGGGCCCACTAGTTACTAAATAATGGCGAATACTAAATAACGGTGAGACCTCTCGGATACTAACCTAATTAATGGGACAAAGCCCATTAGGGTTTGGTGAGTATATAGAGAGCACCTCGGCTCTCATCTAAGGTACGCCCTCATAACCCTAACTTTCTACTAAAACCTAAATCGATTACTTACTCTCACGCCGGAGGATAATCGTGGGAGACAATCCCACGGTAAGCCTAACGGTGCTTTGTTTTCTTAGTGCGCAGGTCTCATACATCAAGACTTAATTGATACAGGAACCGGGGCCTAACAGATCCGTATTACACCTAATTCGGACCTAATCAAGGATCGTCCAACTTTTGTATCAACAGTGACTTAAGCTTGCACTAATGTTGGAAGAATAGTGCAGAGAAACTCAATACTTACCAAGCAAAGTATGAGACATTCATCACCTTTTTCGATTATCCATAACGTATTCTGCGTGTGACACTGAGAACTACAACGTATCTCCTTTAAGTGATAGTTATCCAGGTCTTCAACCAATCACCCCGACTGCTGGTAACTAGATAACCCAAGTCTTCATCCAAAATTGTAAGCCCGAGCAAGTTATCATTGAAAGTCATGCATCCAACCAACCTCGACTCTAAGATGAAATAAGAACACACCTTCGTAAAATGCCACTTCAATCTCAAATAAGTGATACCCGATCAACTCCGTAGTCACTTAGAAAAATTAATACCAAATCTAGCCATTACAATTTAATTTCCAATGATTCTTTATGAAGATCGATCCCGGTCTCGTGACTTGAAAATTGTCACTTTGTCGCTTTTAAACATCGAATGTAAAAATTATTCAACTACCAAATTATATACCGAAAACAAGTATACAACATAACTTTCGGTGTAAATCTTTTCAGCCCAACATTTAATATAGAACCATAAGCAATCCCACTGTTTTGTACTTATGATAAAGTTCGGCCTAGTATGTATTCGGCCCATACACTAAATAAATCCGATCTAACAACAACACCTCTTTATTTTAATAATCAGCCCATATATAAAATCAGCCCAGATCTGGCTATAGGGATATATAACTACTATACCCTAATTATTCTCACAGTTAACAACCCTAAAACACATTCATAGATACATCCGCCTCTCTTTTATCTACTCGTCAATTCTCTCTATACTTTCCCATCCACAATAAAACATTATCCCTTCAATTCTCAAATCAAAGGAAACAACATCCAACGAAAATACCAAAAAACAATGATCTTGTATCGTTCAAACATACGACATACATCTCTTTTGGTTTTGAAACCAAAAAGACTATACCTTTTCTCTTCAGTATAAAATCACGAAGAACACATGATTTAAAACAAACCCTTTGTAGTATTTATGTTTAAGTTAACCGTGCTCCATAGACGAACAACGACGGCTTCAAGGTCTTGTTATAACCAAGGTCTAAGGTAGGTTAGCTTTTTGTGTTATCTTTAAACGAAACAAAGAGGGAATGGAAAACAATTTGTTTTTGTTCTCTCTTTTCAGATTTCGAATATTGATTAGAAGCACAACTTCATATAGATCTATGATGGGTTTTACATGTTTCGATGAGATCTTTAGTGGTCTAAATATATCTATGATAGATACGTTTAAAACATAGCATTGAGATCTTTATATTGATTCGGTTATGATTCGAGTCTTGATGGAGGAGGTGGATGGCAATTGATAAGTGATGAAGGGATATAGGATAGATTTGTTGGATTTGGGATGTTGTTGTGAAACTGTGTTGGATGTTGTTGATGTTGGGACTGTGATGAGGTTGTAATTGATGTTATTGTTATAGTTAATTGTGGCTACTGAGTCTGTCTCTTCTTCTACATTTCTGTTGACTTTGACTCCGTGAGTTGACTCGGTCAACTAGGTAATTACCGAGTTGACTCGATATGAGTTAGATCTACATATTTCTTGTGAAATATGTCGATGGGTGGTAACCCGAAAAGTGAGCGGTTACCCGCGGTTTTTTGGGGTCACGGTTAACCGTTTTGACGTTTAATAAGAGTTTAAACGTTAAAAATTACATAGTCTAGAACATAATAATGTATTTTCTACTAAAGTAAATGGACGTTGAATTTAAAAGTATATTACACTTAAGTATTTTCGTATACAATCATTGCATTCAATATTCATATATACGTATTAACAAAAAAATTAATTATCGACGTTATAGATATTACGATCACCATTAATAAATTTTCACACATAGAGTTGTACAATTGTTTACTTTTCGAGGCGAAAAAGTCGTTATACAATAAAAGTTATTGCAATAATCGGTTAATACTGTACAATTCTTTTGAATATTAGTTAGAAAATAATAATGTTTAATATGCGCGGTTCGTTCGGTTCATCGCGGTTTTAAAAGTAAAAACCGGGAAACCGAACCATTTATAGGCGGGTTTTTTCTGGGTTACGGTTTTTTTCGGTTTTGGTTTCTACGTATTTCGGTTTTTTGGTTTCGGTGTTGATGTTGGGACTGTGATGAGGTTGTAATTGATGTTATTGTTATAGTTAATTGTGGCTACTGAGTCTGTCTCTTCTTCTACATTTCTGTTGACTTTGACTCCGTGAGTTGACTCGGTCAACTAGGTAATTACCGAGTTGACTCGATATGAGTTAGATCTACATATTTCTTATGAAATATGTCGATGTCGATACATATTTCGTACAGATTGTTGTAACATATTTCACATTGAAACATATTTCGCACCCAAACCAAATTTTAGGCAGAGCATTATTTCAAAAATTTGTAATATTTCACACAGAATTACACCTGCATATTTCGCACATGTAATATTTCACACTTGTTACATATTTCGCACATGTGAGTTAACATATTTCACACCCTTCATGACACATTTCATAGACATCATGCATATTTCGCAAGGTTCATAAAAGACCCAGAAAAATGTGACAATAATAATCTTTTAAACACATATGAGGGTCACGAAATAAGCAGTGGCACCTCAACATCCACAGAATAAGCTGAACTCCCAAAAAATAAAGATTATAAGAACCCTGAAAATAAGTTGTGAAAATGAGAGGAAGATCTGATATAATGACAGATTTGAGAAAAATGACAGATTTGAGACAATAGTGATAGATTTAAGACACGGAATCCAAAAATCAAATCGACCTGACCCAAGATTGTAACGTAGGCTCTGATACCAATTGAAGAAACTAAAGAATCATTGATCCGGTAGTCGGGGAGACTCAAACCATAAGATAGCCATATTTTAGTAAGAGAAAGCTAGAGAGAGAAACAAAAGTGTAAAATAAATGTGAAAGTAAAAAAGAATACAAGAGTCTCAACCCCTCCATGGAAGCCATGGAGGGGTATATATAGTCCATACGCCTCACATCTATACAATAATGCCTATTCTAGTCCCTGCGTATTTGACTATGATAAACTATGGTAATTCCGTAATGTCATCACATAAAATGGACTTCTAACAACTCACCTTACATTAAAATACCCATTTTATATAAAATATACCCTACTAAATACCCACACACACTCACAACTAAAATAAAATACATTCAATCAAAACGAGAAGGCCCACTTTTTGTAACTCACCAAAAGGTGAGTGACTTACCCTTGGAGACCAAACTCGTGCGTGAGTTTTGGTGTTCGGAATAGAACTCACCTTTCACCAAAGGTGAGTAAACCTTTAGTGAACCATACCATCTAACCTAACATTCACACACAATATATAGAATATACTCATATAGAGAACGACAAAATAATTCATGTAGACCAAGTTAAAGGTAATATGGTATTCCTCTTTTGAATGAAAATTTAATGCATAGAACATGTAGAGATTTAATAAACGTAGCGATATACCTTTCGGAGATTGAAATCAAAACGTAAGATTTCTTTTGTAATTACACACCGCAAACTTTATCATTAGAGCATGCTGATAACATGTTGTGAATGTAAAGAACAAGAGACTGAGAGAAGAATAAGAATACAAGAATGAGATAGGAATGGAGAATTCTTATTATTGATTAGTAATCACAGGATGGCTATAGTTATGTAGTAATTATAGGGTAGATAAGTACACGTGAAACCCTAATATGTTAATGGGCTAATAAGATAATGATGAATATACATAAGCCTATAATATTTACAATAATTGTTTACTACTAGTACTATATTATTGTGAAACGTGAAGCCAACTTTACTTTTAACTAATCTGTATTTCACTTAATACCAGGGATCAATGATAATTGTTCAAGGTTATTAAACATGTAGTACAAGAATCGAGATCCTTTCAAATTCAATACGGGTATCACAGGTCATGTTGATATTATTTTAAGTGAGAATTTGAAATCGATTAAAATAACATCAAACCGTAGTACAAAGTTTGTAATAAACAATCACCAAAAACTATATGGTCTAAGAAACGGTATCAAATCTGCCACACTAAAATTGAAAAATCATACAAAGTATTAGAGCATCCACTATGAGAGGTTTATCAAAAGCTTTATAAAAACATGAAAATGTTTATAAGTTGATATATCATAGTGGAGTGAGGTTTATAGTGACATGAAATAGGTTCAAGATTATGAACTTTTTCATCACAAGTAAATATTTGTAACTCATTTAATGTCTAATATCCT
Organism: Tanacetum coccineum; assembly: GCA_026074375.1. NCBI lineage: Eukaryota > Viridiplantae > Streptophyta > Magnoliopsida > Asterales > Asteraceae > Tanacetum > Tanacetum coccineum. Next base: position 83,201 of record BQNB010003185.1, read on the forward strand.
TATATTATAAAAGATCCAGTTTTTAGATATTCAATGTGCAGTGTTAATGATTCTCCCCCATTAAAACCCATTTATGTTACAACATACATTTGCCTGCTCATTGAATCTTCATCCTTATGTTACATTAATATAAGATAAGACCTGAGTTTATATTTAATTAATGTCTTTAGACGAAAAAAACAAGTTTGGTTTTGCCTATTCAGAGTGGGTTTTCATCACCTTCAATGCATCCTTTAATGGCTACAATGTAGGATACAAAGGTATGCCAGTTACAACAATTAACTCTTCCTGCAATTAAGTGTAGAGTGGCATAATTGCACAATTATAAACATCTAAGATCTCTAGAAAACGCACATAAATGGATTCATCCCCAAACTCCCTTCCCACCACAAACTAATATCAAAATATGAGTTATACATTATTTTTTTATGGTTGTGTGTTTTTTGTTTCTGGAAAGCATATGAGTTATCATGCCGTGTTTGAATCTTCGCTGATTCATAGCAAATGAAAAAAAACTGCAGGTTGCTTTTTTAGCCTGTATTAATAAATTATAATCTTTTTTACATTGCTTTCATTTTTTGTTGATTTTGGGTTTTAGATTGTTGCATAAATCGGTGTTTTAGATTCATACAAAAAATTAAGGGTTTTTGGTTTTATGTTTTGATTAGTAGGCTTTTTCCCTTAGTTTAGTAATTCATCAGTTATGATTAATTATGTTAATAAATTTTAAGATACGCCATTTCATTTATTGTTATTCAAGCTTCCGTCTTAAGGTCTTAGTCCATTTGGTCACCTGTTTTTACCCTATATAGATCCTAAAGTTTACTTTTTTCAGGGCACTGTTAAGATCACGACTAAAGACCTTATCAGATCACGACACTAGGTTGAGAAGTTCTACCACCTTAAGTCCCAACTGCAGGGTGTGGCGCGTTTCTCTTATAATTCAAGTAAAAATGTCTTTCTATCTGTTAGTTTCAGGTTTTCAGAAAACCCATTAAAGTGTTGGATGGAAGGGGGGGGCGGGGGGGGAGGGGTGTGGATGGAACATAGGTTAAACGTGTAATTGATTTGGTTCATGAAATATGGCAATATGTTTTATGTGGTTGAGTACTTCAGTACCCTAAAAGTGGTGGTTATGGAAGCTGCTTATCCAATGCTTATTAGTAATCTACACTATTTCTAAATATCAATAATACTCCTTAAGGGAAACGTATTACGAAAATTTCTTTTATATGTAACCATTAATAGCAGCTTCTTATTTATGTATTTGTCCAGTGATCTAACACTGACTGACCCAATAGGATTTATGAAAACTGTAAAGAGTGTTTGGTAGCTTATTTATTATCTTTGGAGTCTTTGTATTCTCTATTTTTTTATCTCATGGTTGTTGCTGCAACTCAAAGTTACGTTGATAAAAGAATGCTGCCTAAACCACAATCATAATAAAATTGCTCGCCACCTGCGATTCAACTTTCGTATAGCTTATTTTCCTACAAAGGTTTCATATTCTGTGACTAAGGTTTCTTATTTTTTATATATATCATAGTAGTTGTACTATTTTTGTGTTCTGTTACAAGTTATTGTTTGTGATACCTTCCGTGTGCAATTAATTCCTTTTTTATCTATGGATTCGATGTAATAATGAATTGCAACGGATGATATCCTGCTTATTAGATTATGCACTTATAATTAAAATTTGCAGGCAGGCAAAAATTGAAGCTATTAATTGCAAAATATCAGTGGACGACAACTACAACGTAAGTTAACAAAAATGACAGGAATGTTACCTGTTGAAACATTTTATGATTATGCTTGACCCATTAGAGATTAAAAGAAGTTTCGTGAATTGACCCATTAAAAGGTATATGGGTAGAAATTTGAAGCTAACCAGGTCACATGACACATGAAGAAGGTAGTGTTGCATCACCTTTACCAATGGCTACTCATGATTATGCTTGACCCATTAGAGATTAAAAGAAGTTTCGTGAATAGACCCATTAAAAGGTATATGGGTAGAAATTTAAAGCTAATTCTTAAACGTGCTTAACCCATTAGAGATTAAAAAGAGTTTTGTGAATTGACCCATTAAAAGTTATATGGGTAGAAATTTTCATCTATATTCTTACGTACTTCGAATGTCGTTAACGATTTTTTCACCATATATATTTCAGGCATGTTTCCCCGTTATGTACCCTGATCCATACTATTGTGGGATGCTTGCTACTTACGGGCCAAAATATCAGACAACTACACCTTCAAGGTAAATTTACAGAAATTGTAGGAATGCTACCTACTACCTACTGAAACTTTTTTTAAAGCTGAAGTGAATGTTGAAATTATCTTTGTTGTCTAAATCATCACCAGGTGATTCGAATTGTGAAAGCGACTCATTGGAAAAGATTGTTCATGTCTATCAATATCAGATAAGTTCTATGTGATTATATTCCCTTCTTTGCATTTTAGGGCACAAATCAGCCAATAAAAACCATAAATTAAACATAAATAGTTATAGATAAATAGGGAAAAAATAAAAATTCAAAGATTTTGATAAGCCATTTATAATGAGCAAAGCACCACTAGAAGTCGTTAAATAATTGTTCGGTTATGCTTTAAACATGTGAATGGCACGTCATTTCCACACTACATAGTTGTATTTAGTCAACTGTTATAAACCTTAGGTGCTTAAATTGCACCCCCTTTATGATTTATACTTCATTTTTATGCTATTTGATGTTGTATGTTCGTGACTATATCTAATCTAATACTAATAAATTAGATTATCATAAACGATATATGTGTCATATGGCTTACAGGTAATTTAGTTGCTCCATCAATTGAACTACACATGAAGGGGTAAGATGTTCCTTATTCTCATCTCTCCAAGTGCTGCAAAAATTAAAGCGTTTAGCTTCGCTTTCTAAGCGGCCCGTTGGTCGCTTAGAGGCACAAAATCTGCTCATGTTCATGCATTAAAGGGTCTTAATACGCAATTTATTCTTTTTGTTAGCTTTACGGCGGGGTGAGGGCATACGCGGTTAGATAGACTAAAATAATCAGAACTATAGTTTTAGTGTGCGCGTGAATTGGGAAAGAGAAACACGATCAGCGTAAGGGGTGAGGGCACGTGTACGCGATTAAAGTGGGCGTGTGAATTGGGAAAGAGAAACACGTAAATCGCAGGTATGAGTACGTCCCAAAACATCTGAAAAACCTAAGTTTAGTGCACAGGTAGCTGCTTATACATAAATATCAGTAGATGGTTATAGATGGATGAAGTATGGTTAGAAGATGGTGAAGGTAACTCCTCATCCTAGGTGCATCACATGTTTCTTTTGCACTTTACATTGAAATCATGTTGTGGGTCGTTTTGCTACCAATATATGTGACATTGTGACATCTAGGAATGGGTTGACCCACAAACTTCTTATTCATAAGAAAAAATTTCATATGATAGGACAAACTTCTTATTGATAAGAAAAAATAGGTTGGGTTGACCCACAAACTTCTTATTGATGTTAAAAGAAGTCTGATATATTGATAATAACAATTTAGAATGTTGCATGTATTAAAGATACACCTTGTATCATAATGCGGGGAATGAACTTAACAAAATAAGCAAACAGTTCAAAACCATGAGGATTAAAAGGTAACATTTTGGAACTCTTGAGGCCGTGATACCGAAAATGGTTACAAGTGCGTTTAGTTCATTCTTACCTTTACCTCTAAAGAAAGACCAATGCAAAGAAAAAAATAAGTAGTAGATCAGCATCACAAACCAACAAGACTTTCTTTCGTCTCACCTGTTCTTATTTTATTATCAAAGAGATGCTAAATAAATTATAACATGAACCAGTATTTTGGTAAAGGTCATCTCATTTGTATTTAAAAATGCATGATTTAGGTAGAAGCAGGACCCGAAGCAGAAAGATGACACGTAGAACCACCCAATTCCTCTACATGCCTTCAACTTTTTTACGGTTGCAAGGGAATTAGAAACTATAACTCAAAGACAGACCCAAAGAAATTTACCGTCATCGACCAGGTGGAAAGGAATACGATTGGTGTGCCTTCTGGCGGTTAGGTAGCTGTTCGATTTCTAGCAGATAATCCTGGCGTTTGGTTCTTGCATTGTCATTTAGAAGCATACACATCTTGGGAACATGGATGTTTTGTTGGTATTTTCTATAATTGGTAAAGAAGGTTTGGTTCATGTATCACAAATGGGCTAAGAAGAGCTAGAGTGTATCGAATGTGGTTAACCGAGATCAAAAGGTACAACATGTAATGTTTCTCTGTTGAGGAGGTATGTTGAACAGAATACTCTAAAGGATTAGTTGCTATTTAATAGAAGATTTTCTCTCAAAAAAAGCTACTAGCTTTAAAAACCTTCAATAAGACTCGCTACCTAACAGACCATGCATGAATGCAAAACCACCGCGAAAAGATTTGCTTGGAGACAAGATAAGGATCTTCCGCAATGTCAAACAAAAAAAGAATTAATAGTTCTATGATGGGTTTTACATGTTTCGATGAGATCTTTAGTGGTCTAAACATATCTATGCTAGATATGTTTAAAACATAGCACTGAGATCTTTATATTGATTCGGTTATGATTCGAGTCTTGATGGAGGAGGTGGATGGCAATTGATATGTGATAAAGGGATATAGGATAGATTTGTTGGATTTGGGATGTTGTTGTGAAACTATGTTGGATGTTGTTGATGTTGGGACTGTGATGAGGTTGTAATTGATGTTATTGTTGTAGTTGATTGTGGCTATTGAGTCTGTCTCTTCTTCTACATTTCTGTTGACTTTGACTCCGTGAGTTGACTCGGTCAACTCGGTAATTACCGAGTTGACTCGATATGAGTTAGATCTACATATTTCTTGCGAAATATGTCGATGTCGATACATATTTTACACAGATTGTTGTAACATATTTCACATTGAAACATATTTCGCACCCAAACCAAATTTTAGGCAGAGCATTGTTTTAGAAATTTGTAATATTTTGCACAGAATTACACCTGCATATTTCACACATGTAATATTTTGCACCTATTACATATTTCGCACATGTAATATTTCTCACCTGTTACATATTTCGCACATGTGAGTTAACATATTTCACACCCTTCATGACACATTTCATAGCCATCATGCATATTTCGCAAGGTTCATAAAAGTTTTTTTCTTGCGGCAACAATTTTTTTTTTAATATTCTCTTATATTTTACTAGTTTCATAGCCCGCCCGGATGGGCGGGCAAGCTTCATGAATAAAAATACAAAAGAATGAAAAAATGGAAGACATACAGTGTAATATATATTGAAACGATAATGAAGCGTTTAATTGTACAGAGAAATGGAACCCGCTGTCACATATTCATTTCTTCTAGAGCCTTTTATGTCACATGAGTTTACATACACACTTACAAAATATCACAACACGCATTTTACCTGAAAATGTATACATATGGTTGTAATTATGTGTATTAACATATGCAAATGATAGGTTGTGACATTAATATGTTGTATGTAACGAAACAAATATGCTTAAGACCTACCAGAAATCATATCTAACCACTCACCTTTAACGGGATTAAAAATAACGACACTATTCTAAAGATAAAACTACAATATTGTTCTAAGTATCCTTACTTGTAAACTTGATCTGCACTTATATACTGTTTTAAGTTAGAATGTGTGTTTTGTCATTGTTTTGACATACCCCATTATCATAAACCCCCACCAACTCTGGCTCCTGCAAACCCAAATGAAGATCATGGTGTTGCAAGATCTCAGTCGGCCGTTACTAACGTTATCTACACATTTGTTCAAACTTCAAACCAATATTTGTGAATTGTGTTAAAAAAGAATGTGAACAAAATATTACTTCCTATGATTAACAAACGTGACGATTAGGATAACGGTGGAACCCATTCATGTCGTTACGATGATTAAGCATGATCTTAGATTATTGTTGAGTATGAACTGCTTGTCGTTGTTGTTGAACGAAAATAGGTGATACATCAGTAGACTATTTAAAAGGTAAAAGTAAGTACAGATCTAGAGGTCAACAATAAAGAAACCTTGTATACAATTGCAGCATGCACCTTAAAATGTTGTAAATAAGGGGTGTTTGGATTTGTGTTTTAAAAAAACATTATTTGGATTTCAAGTTGCAAAAATCAGCTTTTAATATATGATTATAAGATTGATTTCTTAGCTTAACGTAATCTGAGAGACCTAACAAAACGTCTCTCCACCCCCTTCAGGTTATTTTATCAGCTGGTTTCTTAAATAGTCCAAAATTCCCAAACAAACTAACATTTATTATCAAGTCATTGTTACTTCAAACAACACATGCACACACCAACAAGCAAGCCCGTGCACAAGATGAATTTGTTAATTAAAATAGACATACATGCTAAGATCAACAAACCTGATTTGGATAACCGTTGAACCTGTTCATGGCATTTTGATTATTACCCGTAAGCTTAGTTTGTTGTTGAGTGGGTATTACTGCTACAATGATGCTGAACGGTAACATGTGGCACGATAATTCAATTCTTAGAAGTTGAAAGAACATACATGGGTCAGATTTGAAGAAATCTTGTTTGCATACCATGCACCTAAATGTTTGGCCCAAAATCACTAAGGATGCCACATACTATCTAGATATACACATCCAGTTTATAGCAATGTTGGATCTTAAACGCACAACCAATCGTTCAAGAGTCTCGACTAAAAACGCTTACTTATACTAAAAACCACGAGGTTCATTCACAAAAATTTAAAATTTTAGTTCTTTTTATTCAGGATCACATAAACTTTCAAAACGCACATCCAGAACCCCCTTAAATATAGAGAAACAATATCAAAAACTTTTCTTCAATAATCACTAATTCTCATGTCATATCAATTATGTATAAAGACATTTGGATATCATGACATACCTCGCGAGTAGGCCAATCTGAATTATCCACATTGTTTCTCACTTACCTTCATAAAAAAAAGACAAACTAAGAATTGAGAGCAAAGCATATAAATTTGGAAACTTTAACCACAAAATTAAAAATATTTTTAAGAGTTTGATTTGGATTTCAATGGCAAACAATTAAATAGGTCTTGGAAGACTTTTAAACCGCTTTACCCGCTCGACCCATATGCGATGTCACATATAAAACATTACCCAATTCGACCCATTCATATCTAAAAGTGTCAAAACTGAAACCATTAGTCTTATACAATTTCAAAGATAAATATTTATATTCGAAAATGAAATCATATCAAATCGGTTTTGATAAAGTGATTTGATTGACTTTCAAAAGTCAAATGCTACTCTCATTATGGACAGAAATAGGCGTTTAAAGGGATTAAAAAACCAGGAAGCAAGCGTAAATTTTTTATATTTAACTGTAGAATGATGTAAATTTCGCCTATGTTCTTAGGCTAGAATTTTCAAAAGTCAAATGCTACTCTCATTATGGACATAAAATCACAACAAATTTTGCAAAATAACATAGTAACTCGTCATGGAAACTGAAATATCAAAATGAAACTATTACCTATAATTAAAATCAATGAAAATCCATGATATAATGAAATGATTGAATCAATAAATCACCTTATTCTAGTGATTCAATCCTATGATTTCAAATTTTACATAAAATCGAACACTTTATGAATTCATAAACCCATGGTAACCGGAATCAAAGATAAATCAATTCAATAAATATTCATAATTAGGGTTATTGTTGCCGTGATTGGGTGTGAATTAGGGTTGTTTTTGTTGTCGTGAATTGGTTGTTGCTGCATTGAAGAATTAAGGTTTATTTGATCCGTGATTTTCTTTATCTGAATTTCAAAAAAAAATCGTGTTAATGAAGATAATCCTGTTGATATGATTTTGTTGATATGATTATCTGGATATGAATTTTTTGATAATAATTTAGGAAGGTTTTTTGAAAAGTCAGATATATTGGCTTATTTTTGTAACTGAATAATGAATGAAGATCGAAATTGTAGCAGGACATTAAGGAATGTTGAAAGTGACCTTAATACCCCTCATTTTATAACTATCATTGCCAAGTCATTAAATTGCCATGTCACCATGTCTAGTCATCATGAAATATTTCATGCCTTGCCCCATATATAGGTAAAAAAATTTGTAACTGAATAATGAATGAAGATCGAAATTGTAGCAGGACATTAAGGAATGTTGAAAGTGACCTTAATACCTCTCATTTTATAACTATCATTGCCAAGTCATCAAAATGTTCCTATATTGCCATTTGAGTCATCATTTCCAGTCAGCATTAAATTGCCATGTCACCATGTCTAGTCATCATGAAATATTTCATGCCTTGCCTCATTTCCAGTCAGCATTAAATTGCCATGTCACCATGTCTAGTCATCATGAAATATTTCATGTCTTGCCCCATATATATATAATATATAAGATATAAGATTTAGTCTTATATATTAAATGGGGAGTATTAAAGATTAGTATCATTAATGCATTTTTACTCTTAAACTCATTCTCATGAAGCTCACAAGCCAAAAAGTTTTATCACATAATAACCCATTAATTCTCATAATGACCTATTAATTTTATTTCAATAACTTTCCTATAACTCCACATCATTGCAAACGGAAGGGTTGCCTTCTTCAAATTCTCTTTTGGTTTCATAACCAACTCATTTAATTTGGAATTAACTTTGGTCCTTTCATATGGTACACCAATACAAAGGGATCTATAAATAACACTCCCTACAATAGCCACATTGTCAGCAACATTGCATCTCAAAAAACAAAATTGCTTCTCAAAAGCGTGTTCAAATTCTAATGCCTAACCTAATCACACAAACGAAAGGTATATTGTATCCTTGTACTTACATGTGTTTCATGCTTTGCAATTACATGTGTTACATGCTTCTATTTATGAAATTCTAACATAAAAGCCTAAACTTGAAGCATAACTATATCTTTTGTATAGGGGCGGAGCCAGTAGGGTGGCTAGCGGGTGCTCAGCCACCCCCAACTGGCCTAACTTTTCTAATTATAGCTTGAATTTCACCTCATGTTTCGTTGTGTTTTAGTTTTGGCACCTGCTATAAGGCTCTAGTTTGTTAGAAACTCTCCAAATTTGAACGTTGAATTTTTGAAGGGTGGTCGGAAGTTGCAGAACTAAAAACGAAGAAGAAAAAGTACTTGAAATGGGAAAGAAGAATGCTTTTACGGGGAAAACAAAAGTATTTTAAAAACAAGATGGTACATGTACTATAAATATAAAATATTGCCTCTATTGATCTTTGACTTTTACAGTAAGATAGACAAGTACTATAAAATAATCTTTCATCTTAATTTTAGGAACTCTTTTTATTTCAAAGTTTATTAAAGCAGGTTAAAAAAAATTCAAAATGACTAGTGGGTTTAAAGAAAAAGAGGGTAAAATGTTAGTAAAAGATGGGGTTAGTGGTTACATTATATGCGACTAAAGAAAGTCTTGTTTATGTTAAAAAATTTAATATAGATATGTATATGTTATTTTATATTTAAAATTTTTGAACCAATTATAATGACATGGAACAACAAGTTAGTTTAGCATCTTTTGTGAAAAACAATTTGATCTAAGTAATGGTTAAGTTTTATTAATTTTTGTAAAAATAAAGATATATTTTTACTTGTGCAAGTTCGTCTCCTGAGTGCAAATAGGTTTATCAATTTGATTATTGGGTCGAAAAAAATTAGACATTATTACTATGTCAAAATATACGAGCCCCCCCTAATAAAAATTCCTGGCTCCGCCCCTGCTTTTGTATGTAGGGGACATAAAATTAAATTCACGCTATGGGGATATTAGGTGACGAACTGCTGGAAAAAACACCACAACCATGGCCTTTACGTCATCATATTGACATTGATGAATGCTAGATATTACAACAATAAAGCCTATTAGAATTTATGTATGTACTACAAAATTTGTTTACCTTTTTATATGTTTTTGTAAAGTGACGGCTATCTTGAACAAAATTGATGTATCTTTAGTGTATTGTTTGATTTGATGTTACTAAGAAATTGTTTATCTTTTTGAGGTCATGATTCCTTCAAATTCTAATTCCTTTTTTATCAATGCTGGAACTTTATATTTTGATTTCATTATCATGTTGCTGATGTATTTTGTGTTACACATATTCACAATGTTAAAACTCAAAAAACTAAAAGTACATTATTGAATACTCATACTCAACCTTTCAATTGATACTTAAAGCGACATGCTTAACTTTTGGGTGTATGTAAGTGGAGATCGATGTGTTTGTTAACAAATTGGTTACATTGTATAAACACTTCTTAAAGAACATGAGGAAGATAATAACCGAGGTAGAAATTTATAAAGTATCGTTATCGTAGAGTATTTGGGGACCAAAGAGATGATCCATAAGACAAACCATCAAAAGCGCATGAAGGCTTATCTTCAGCTTCTTAGTCACAACATGTATGATGAATCTTTTTGGAAGTTCGGCATTTAGATTGAACAAGTATGATGTTTTATTCACATTTAGGTTTCATGTATTCAGGTTTATCAATTCGGCATTCATTTTGGATGAGGTATGAAGCCATATGATGCTTCACATGAGTAAAAATTTAATTTTTTTCAAAAAACAAACCCGGTGCAACGTACGGGATGTGAACTACTCATTGTTATATATAGGAAATAAAATACAGTAAATGATTGCATGAGATTAGAAATAATAGCAAGTTAAATGCATTTCGAGATAATTAAACCAAAAATCATAACAATAATCATAAAGAAAGTCAATAAGCAACCACAAACACCAATAGAAACCGAATAAACAAACAAAAATGCTAATTCCTCTTGCAAAATCTTCCTACAAATCTTTCACACGCATGATTCTGACAAGTGACGAAACTGACGGTTTAGCTTTGAAGAGATAATAAGTGGAAAAAATATATATTTTATAATTGTGTGTAGAAAGATAAAAAGAAAGATTTTGTAATCCTCATAAATAAACAAAACAAACAACAACAAAAACTACATAAACTCAAAAGCAGTTTGTTAATTCCTGTAACCAAATTAACTTCCTATCTTCTTCTTCTTCTTCTTCATAACCAATCCCAACATGTCACTTCTTCCACCATTATTATCATCTCCAAAACCCCTTTCACCCCTTCAACAAATTCCCCCAAAATCCCATGAAACCAAACTCACAAAAAAGATTCAAAATTGCAACACTTTCTATAACAAGAAAGCCATTTCAGTACTAATGGCAGGTGGGTTTGCTTTATCAAGCTCTCTTTTCATGGATATTGGTTCTGCTGATGCTGTTGAGTTTGTTGGGTCATCATTGGCGTACATGGAACCTGCTAATGCTTTGTCATTGCCTACTTGGGCTATTCATGTGTCAAGTGTTGCTGAGTGGTACTAAATTTTATCCTTTTTTTATTGTGTAATTATATTTGATGTGAATGTTATAGTATTTGTGTTAGCTTGATATAAATTGTGATTAGTCATATATTTTTTTGTCGAATTTGGAAGGGTTACAGCAATGATTTTGGTATGGCAATATGGAGAGAAATCTGGATATAAGTCTTGGAAGGGGCTTTCATGGGGTATGGTGAGTTATCGGCCCTTTATGTATCTTTGAGTGTTCTCACGTTTGCACATTGTACACTTCTTCTTCTTTGAGTCGAATTTAACAAGCTATGCTTATAAAATTTGTCGCTTGTCTTTGTATGACCTATAAATGCATATACATCTGTATGATCGATACATGATGTGTTAATTGTTTTAGGTGCCACTGCTAGGCGGAGCGTTTTGTGCCTGTACTTGGCATTTCTTTTATAATGCGGAATCATTGGAGGTAAGATTTGACTCCTATTCAATTTAATCGATTTTAAATAGCGGTAGTTATCGTGTTTATATTGTTATGAGTAGAATGGAAGATTGTCAGTTGCAGTGGTTACCGTGATTTTTTCCTGACCAATTTATAGGTTTTGGTTGCTCTCCAAGGGGCATTGACTGTTATCGGCAACACTACAATGTGCATAGCTGCATACCGAATTTATAAATTATCACAAGAACGCTCTACTGACTCATAAGCATCTGTATCTGGTTCTAGCATGCCGTTTCTTCTTCTATCTATCAATTTTTAAGGTAACTTTTTAACCGTAATTATCATGCTACATGATATAACACTCAACCTGAGTTGCATCAATAGAATAGCCAAAGAAATTCATGTCCGACACAAGATTTATGTAAGGGTACAGTTGCAGTGATATATATGATGTGTTTACTGAAACTGGTCGTGACAAACTGTATTCATGGAGCTTTGCATCTGATTTTTTACTTCTGTTGCGTTTCGCAAGAAAATTAGAACCATGATTCAATAAAATCCCATAGTGTCAATTTGTGTTTCTGAGAAAGAGTCATAGCCTCAGAGGAGTAAAACCTTTTCGCTCCCTCAATTGACTTACTGTTATTATTCACTGCAATTATAAGAAAGAATTGTCATGAGAGGGACCATTTCTGGATCTTGAAAGGAATTAAGATACTTTTTTCTTACCAGATTATGTTCCATTGGTTAATCAAAATGTTCAATGCTAACGGATTCAGGTCAAATGGTCCATAACCATGGAATCCAATGCGTGAGATCTGGTAGCGCTTACCTTTGAGGCCCTATTGATAACCGTTGTATGTAGGGTGAGCGTCTGAACTGGAATCCCGGTACCAAACTGGAACTGGACCGGAACCGTATCGAACCTGTATCGGTTCCGAAATCCGGAACACAAAATCGAGCAAAAAAAATTTCGGTATATACCTTTTCGGTACCAATTCAGTATGGTATGTACCATTTTTTAACCCGGAAATTTGAAAGGTTTTTCACATTGCAAGTTTTCTGAAAAGTAAACTGTAAAAGTATCATATTATTATTTCATTTATTCATTTGCTAGATAAAGCATTACTGAGAACTATTAGGCCTACATTTTCACCGCAGACTTTACAACTGCCGACAGTATTGATAGGAGGCTTCACTTATTTTTTAGCAAGGGTTTGGGACTTGCTCTTGCTCTGAGTACTGCACCTTTAGCGCAGTCAAAGACTTTGACTCATACTCAATATCTTCCAATATGTAAGGCATTCCATCTGTATATTAAGTGAGCTATAGATGTAAGAAATAATTAACATCTACAACTTGTATGCGGACTTAAACCATTCAAAGCGATTGATGAGATCTGTGTTCGGTGTTTGACATAGCATTAAAAAACTGGATAATGAAAGCCTTTAACATATAATCCATGTGAAATGCTTAATAGCCATAAAAATATATACCATATTACAGAAATTGGAGACTTGAGCCAAAGCCTGCACTATAAAGAAGAAAGCGTTTCTACGCCTTTATTTTAGTACAATGTATGGATCGTCACGAGCAAGAAAATGAATGAAAACTAAGTTATGGATGTTATTGGATTTGCTATCGTACGCTATATTAGCCTGCCTATAAACGCTGTTAGTCTTGCCCCCTCCTAACATTGATCCTTAACTTGGAACATGACACAGCGTTCCTGAATTCTTCAGTGAAGATCTTGTAATTGCTTGAAACTGCTTAGGCATAGGAGTACTAGAAATGGAACTAGTCAGAGGAGACCAGTCCCCGCGGCCCACTTCCCCGACAGACAAACACAAAACTTTTCTCCATCGTAGACATACTATAAGCTACTACTTATATCATTTGAAAGTCGACCTACTAGAAGATTAGAAAAAAAATGTCTATCTATATGTGAATAAAGCACATATATAACTAAAAGATAATCTAAATGCAAACAAGAGCATATAGAAACCTCTATTTGCAAATCATGGGTCTATAATATTGTCACAACTGTCACCCGTTGGCCGTTGCTCACAAAAGGTCTTGATCTGTTGACAGTTTGGTTTTAGGTATCATAAATTAGGATATTGGTTGCCCCATCCCCAGTTTTCCCATAAGCCAGGGATTCCCCGTCCTCATTTCCTTGTCAACTGAGCAAATACTTGTGCAAACCGGGTTTGAATAACCCAGGTTGCCCAACGCACACCTATAAGTTTTCACGTGAAGCCTAAGGATTGTGCTTCCTGGCGTAGGGCTATGTCCAAGGCTGTAGTTCTGTGGCCTTTTCATGCAAGTCCAACATATATTGTTCCAGTATGTTCAACCTAGCTCTTGAAGTAACCCGGTATATATAGAGCATAACTATAGTGGTATACCATGTCTGTCACACTCTGTTTTCGAGTTTTCTTTAAAGAGGAATGTAAAGTAAAGAAAAGAAATGTAAAGAAAAGGGGAGGAGAGGAAAAAGGTTGATATCTTTTTTGAGTTTCCCATTGAATTTCATAAATATATTTGGGTCTCCTGTAAAGTTTCCCATTGAATTTCATTCAAACATTTGGAGTACATCTAGGCTAATAATGCCATCTCAAAATTAGATTTCGGTACACAACAAAAGAATCACAGAAGATGATATGGGGTAATAGCTTCATCACTGCAGGAACCCCGGGCCTCTTGAATTTGTATATGTTTGTGTTTTCTTTTATTTGTATCTCGTATATACCAAATGGTATCACCAGACATCTTACATTTCTATTGATGGGAGCCATTTATGATACTTTAACAAGCAATAAGTGGCATTTAGTAACAAACAAGCATGTTAGCCCGTTTTGCGAATCGATTTCGAATGAATATTGAGTGGGAATGTGTCCGCGCATTGCGGCAGACTTGTATGCAGCACATGTATTTTATTTCACTGAGCATTTTTTTAAACAATCACGAAATTTCAATGAGTATTTGTCGTTGGTGCGAGTATATTATTTTTACTTATTTGGGTAACAAAATATGTGGTATTCATATTTATATAGTATGGCATGTACCTGGAAGCATATACTAAATGTGTATTCGTATTTATATAGTATATGACATGTACCTAGAAGCATATACTAAATGTATTTACTTATTAAAGTTTATAAACGTTAACGGGGCTTGAAAGACCAAAATGGTAGTTTAGGGTGTGTTTTGAAAGTGTATATATATATATAGAGTTAGGATCAAATAAGAAGTTTTCTTAAAATAAGAAGGATAAGAAGTAACTATAACCGCATATCCGAGATGCACCGACTTAAATTAGATGCATCTCTATAATCTTAGATGCATTATAACGTATCATAATGTGTTTTCTAGCTTTTAATTAGATGCATATACGTATATTAGATGCATTTCATTTTTTCTCTTGTTTTTTGTTCCTCTGCATGTGTCAAAATCATGAAAACCAATTTGCACAATCTACGCATCAAATTAACGTTCGAAACTCAAAATGATGCATCTATATGAATAAAAATGCATCTAATGCAAGTCGTTGCATCTCAAATGTGTGGTTTTAGTCACTTCTCACCACTTCTTATTTTAATTTACTTCTCACTGGATCCCTACTATATATATATATATATATATATATATATATTCTTACATTTCAATGATTGGAGCCATTATGATACTTTAACAAGCAATAAGTGGCATTTATAACAAACAAGCATGTTACCCTTTTTGTGAATCGATTTCGAATAATTTGAGTGGTGAATGTGTCCGCGCATTGCTGCAGACTTGTATCAGCACATGTTATTTTAAATGAACTGAGCATATTTTAAACAATCACGAATTTCAATGATGTATTAGTCCATTGGTGCGATATATTATTTTTACTTAATTGGGTAACAAAAATGTTGTATTTCATGGATATAAAATTGTATGGCTGTACCTGTAAGCAGATACTAAATGTTGTATTCGTATATATATAGAATATATGACATGTACCTAGAAGCATATATTAATTGATTTACTATTACAGTTTATAAACCGTAAACGGGGCTTTAAAGACCAAACGGTAAGTTTAGGTGTGTTTTAAAATTATAAATATAAATATATATATATATATAAATATAAATATATACTAAGCACGAAACCCGCCCACCTGCGGGTTTGTTTCCAGAAAATTTTTTTGTATGAAAAGGGTTATGTGAGTTTTGGGATTTATAACGTGATTGTGGAGATCCAATCGGTTTTTACTAATTTTTTTGAATAAAAAGGTTTATGTGAGTTTCGTTATAAACGGTGATAGTATGGAGTCCTATATCGGTTTTTCCCACCCCAAGATAAACTTTCAAACCTGCTGCAACTGTTGAACGAACATTTTGCTCCATCTTTATTTTAGACATTGCGTGATACGTTCATCCAATCAATAGTTAATAACTATTGAATAAGTTATAGGGAAGACGATTAAGGACTTTTAAATTAAATTACATGGAAGGTAGCATGTCCAAGTTTATGTGCTTCAAATCTTGAATTATTCACAAGTTCAACTACATTAGATGGTAATACCTTCAATAGAAGATTTAAAATCCTAGCCGAAATCCATGAATCTTCATTGTTATTTGGCATAGCGTTGGAAGTAAGCAGCAAACTGAAGAGAAAGGGCTACCAAATATAATTAAGATATAGTAGAAAATCATGTCGAGAATAATCATGTTACTGAAAAAGTTAATAATAGTAAACAAAAGACGAAACTCACCTCTATGTTTGTATTAATCATACGGTTAAATAATTATCATAAGTTACATTCCCACGTCTGCACCAACACCAGTAAACAATAGATTTGCTAATCATGTATCATGTGAGAGAAACATTTTTTTTAATGAAATTTTAATTATTTTTTCACTAAATTTAGGAGAGAGATAGACACAATTTTTTTTCGTCCCACTTAAAGTGTCCAAACCCATGTTTTTTGTGGGGATGAGTTTTGAGGGTCTGACTCCTGAACGTTTGGGTTAGACTACAACCAAACATATATTTATTATCATTTGTAATCAAAACCCACTCAAAAGTAGGATACCAAACACACTTTTAGTGTCTAAAAGGCAAAATGTAGTAATTAAAATTTTAGTTTGCATCTTTAGGTATTTAAGTGACCATTTATGTAAGTTACTAAAACGTTTAGTAAAGTATAAAATGAGTTTCAAAATAGAGGGGCTATTTCTGTCATTTTGATTCCCTATCCGGTTAATACATTTTTGCCTAAACTCATTTGACTATTATTTCAACCACATTTTTCTGAAGATCACATTTCGGCCGATTCATCCAAGATCTTTCAAACCGTTTCTAAGCATCAAGCTACACAAGTATCAGGTTTCTAAACTCGTTAACATGATTCTATTAAAACGAATTTAATTATCTCTCTATATATGTCTCGAATAACCCTAAAAATAAAATTAGGTTTCTTGAAATAAAAGTTTAGTTATAATCTAATTAGTGTTAGGGGTTTATTTCGTCTATTTTTTTCTCCTTTGATTTTGTTTTTTTATCTAATTGTGTTATATTGTATCAAGTATAACATGACGCAGCCGCATATGCGGATGTTTGTTTGTATTTTTCTTTTTAATTTGTTGTTAATTGTGTTTAATTTCTATTTATAAGTTTCTTTAGAACATATTTTGTGGAATGAAATATTGTGTATTTAAGTTTAGTGTCTGGTACATGTTTCATAGTATGGTCATATAAGAAAGAACTTCCAAGTATCTGTCCCTGGGTGTTTATTTAAGTAAGGTAGGTTCTAAAAGGTGTTTTTTTTTGTCTACCATGGTGTTTAAATATAGAGAAACGGAAAAGATGTTTAGTCACTTGAAATCAAAGCTTATGTTTCGAATATGTAGTTATCATGTTATTTTAGCCATTGTTATCATGTATTGATCATAGAAGAATATTGTAGTTGGTGCGGCGGTTTGTTTGCTGAAAATAGTCAAAGTTTTAAATTAGCCGCATAATTATGTTGTTGTGATGTCGATTGGCCACCAGTTACCTTATAATACCCGATTGCTAATTATGGTGAGATTGACTCAGATCAAGAAAGGTCCATTTGATCAGTTTTTATAATATGGCCCGATTGCTAATTATGGTGAGATTGACTCAGATCAAGAAAGGCTGTAAAGGAATCGTTATATGTATCTATTGATGCTATTTTTATTCACTGCATTGATCACGATGGAAATGATTCTTTTGCACATATATATTTTAAATCGATTGAAGGTCTAATGTAGCCAAAACGTTTGTTTTCTTCAGGCCCATAAGTTAAATACAAACAATCAAATATAGATAACTATATTTATGGAATAGATATATTTCAGATTGTATCCAGATATTACGAATATTAACCAATCCGTTTCCAGAAGCAAAGGTTTGCATTTTTATACTTTCACTTTTTTTTCGTTTTTCATTAGGATACAACATGAGGTAAATTCTTATATTCCAAAATAACCAAAAAGAGTTTCGCTCAGTCCTACCTTTTGTCTGTTGTACTAACTAATGTAACAATCTGTATGCTCTTTTTCCCCATGATAACTAATCATATCTACAAAAGGGATTTGAGAATTTATCATTTGAATATGTAATATTAAAGGTGTTGGCTTTCCAATAACTAAGGTTAGACGGAATTTTTTTGCTACAAGTCTTTGCAGTCTCATTATTGTAGGAATTGTCATGTTTGTTCTCTATGTTTTTTTTCGAGTATGTTATCTTTGAGGTTGCATGCTATGAAAATAACACATTAAGATTAATTAGATGATAAAATTTGCTCCTTTATATTTATATCATTGTTTTTTGTTTATAATTGTTTGTTTGTCTTGATAGGTTTACGAATCATGGCAGATGGTTATAAATGTTTCTGTAAGTCTTTATATATATATATATATATATATATATATATATATAGTTTTTATTTCCTTTCCTTTTTTTTTGATTTATTCATTGTCACTTTATAGATGAAAAGAAGGTCGGATGGTTTATTCAACTCATTTGTTCCTCGTTGGTGATTTAGTAATGAGCTTTGTAAGATATTGGATGTTTTGATTTTGTTATGATTATTATTACTTTGTTTTTTTTAAATGTTATTAAATTTGTGTTTGTGTTGATATAGGTATTGCCATTGGAAGTCTGGCCTTGTAGTTGCTCGTATGATCAGAATTATGTTGAGCTTGTTGATGCACAAAGTGTTTTCCAGTGGTGAAAATGAATAGAGATTTGGAACCTTATGTGTGGGAGTTTTCAATGGGATAAATGAATCGAGTTTATGTCATCGTGTAGGTTCACGATCCAAGATTATTCATTTCGATCAGATCAGTCGTAACAGATTTGTAGTGAACTTTTACACTAAGGATGGTGATGAAGTGGATTATGGTCGTACAAAAGATCCTTGTGATAAGTGTCTTGTTTTAGGCTGTCATGATCCGCGTATGTATCAGGTATATTTAGTGTTGTTTGTTCTTGATGATATTTAATCTTGAATGATAAATTTTTGTTTAAATAAGAGCCCACCCCCACTTTTTTTTTTATGGTGTTTAATGTTTTAGTGATTATATGCAGCCAATACCCCCATAAAATGTTGTTGAATACAGAGCGTTTCCGGGGTTGTAAGCGTGTTCCTATTGAGTTTAATGGGGTTGTGACTGATATTGGGATTACTTTCTCTCGTTTTTCTAAACTTAGAAAGCTTGTGGGTGTTGCGTTTACTGATCTTGAATGGGAAAGAGTGTGTTCTGCGTCAAAAGTGATTGTGATATCTTCTGATGAGTAGGGCGGTTCGTTTGTTGGTAAAGTTATTCATGGGTTTGTTTCCGGTACAAATGTTGTGGCGAAGAATATTTCTGGCCAGGTTAGTTTTATATTGTTGTTTTTTTTCTATTTATTTAATGAGTTAGTAATTTTTTTTTTCACCGTGTTGAATTAGGTGAATCTTCAAATTCGGGTGCTGTTTTTGGAAAGAGTTTTGTTATTGAGTTTAATTCTTGTGCTGATAGAAAGGGATACCTGGTATAGATTTTTTTTTTTTTTTTCTATCTATACAGGAGTGTCCTGATGTAATGAGTTTGGCACTTATGTTTTATGTTTTTTTAATTTAGTAAAGGTTTTTTGTAAAAAAAAATTTTATTCATAAAGGATGTTTTTTTCATTTCCCTTTCATCTCATATGTAGTAATGTATTTAAATGGGTAAATATTTTTAAAGATTTTATGTTTTAGTGTTGTTATTTTTTGTTTTGATCTTCTTTTCAGAGTATCCCTGCCGCTTTTCATTGTCACCTTATTCGTTGTGGTTATCGCGATGTTTGGTTGAATGGAAATGATAGAAGCTTGTATATGTGTATGAAAATTCATATAGATAAAAGGTCCAGAAGCGAGAAGAATTTAAATGTTCATTTGGTTGGTGAAATGGATCGTTTAAAGGAAGTTTTGGAGCTTATCGTTGGTGATAGGATGGTTTTTGAACTTTTGTCTGGTACAGATGAGTTCTTCAGTGTCATCAAGCTGAATGGTTCATTTTAAGTGGTTTATAGTTATAATGTAGACGGTCTTAATCTTTTGTTAGTGGTTAATGTAAGCAGTAGTTAAACAGGTTAGAATGTAAACGGTCTTAATCTTTTGTTATGTGGTTAATGGTAAGCAGTATTAAACAGGTTTTGTGGAATGGATTGTTTAGGTTGGTATACATTAGGATGTGTACATACTGTGTAATATTGCTGTTATAGTTTTGGTAATGATTTTCTAATGTTTGTTTTGAACATGGTTGACGTTTATTTCGGCTTGTCTATTACGTCCAGTATGTAGATTTATGTATGTGGCTGTTTTGGTGTGTGGAAGCTAATATATTCAAATTTAAGTGTGTATTTGATTATTATCTTATTAACATACCTGTTGGTGTATTTTATGTTTCTTTTATCCAAGTGTTTGCTAAGTTTTATTAGTTTCATCATGTGTTCTTCGAGTATCCATCAGTACTTTTAGTACTTAGTTCGGTCTTTTCAGAATGGGTGAATTTTGGTTGTTCATTCATTCAGACGGGTCATTCACCATGTATTTTTTGGTTATAATCTATATTCATTTAACATGGGTTGTGTAAATGTTTGTTTTTTTTAATTATGCATTCTGTTATGATGCATTTGTTTGTATAAAATGTATGAGTTTGTGTTTTGAATTGCAAATTTGCATATTATATGAAATGCATATGAAGTGAATTGTTTTATTTTATGTGGTATTGTGATCAGTAACGCTAATTAGTATATTGATATGAATTGAAATACAGAAGTCAAGCAGTTTGAATAGCCATACATTGACAAGTTTACTGGACTTTTTTTGACCGTTGGTGCAAAGATGTTGAAGTAGCTGTTGCTGGTATTAATCACTTCTCTCTATTTGTTATATAGTTTCCTTATTTATTTTCATGTAGGTTGTTTTTGTAGTTTAAATTAGTTTAACATTACATGAACCTATAATATATTATAATATGGGATACTGGTATTGAACATAAGGTAATAAATTATGAAAACTGAATGTATGTTGTAGGTAGTCTCTGAAAAGAAATGTAGGATCTTGTATATAGAAGAGACCAATGCCCTATCAAATACGACATAAAACATTCTTTGATAAACAACGTTTTTGTTTTTTGTTTGTATAGTTACCATTTTGTCTAAGCACAAACCTTCAAATCCGTGTTGCTTTGACTCTTGATAGTGCCACGTACAACTGCCCATGTGAGAATACTAGCTTTGGTAAAAACAACCCCACCTGTGATAGTGTTTGCCCTTGGCTTTTATTAATCGTCATACCAAAACAAATTTGGATTGGAAATTGTCTTCTGTTTAATTTGAACGGCATCTTTGTTTCTGTTGGTGTAATTACCATACGTGGGATTGCGCAAATCTTGCCTACACTTCCTCCGGATATAATCTTCCCTTCGATTACATTAATTCCCATCCTTAACACTTGTAGCCTTGTTCCATTGCATAGCCCTGCTTTTTGATCAATGTTTCTCATTAGCATTACCGGTGTGCCAATCTTTAACTTGATAGCATGCTTTGGTAGTCCAGACATCTTTATACCATTAAGGAAATCTGTTGTGTATATCGAATCATCGAAGTTTGTATCATCATCGACCAGAGAAACAGAGTCGGATGATTCGTATATGGTTTCTTCTCCTGGAATCAAGGCCATCATACGCTCATTAATTATATCCACCATTTCATGAGTTGGCGCTAGAATTGCCCTTTCCTGAAAGAATGTTGGGTTCCATAGGTTTTGAAGTAACTTTGGGTATGTTTCAGCAATTATTGAACCCACGTAATCATCAGATTCTGGAATTATCATTTCATCCGGGAATTCAACTGTTGATTCCCCTACATTTTTCGAATCGTTATTTCCGTTCCCGATGTTTAATATCCAGTCCGCAAATTCTTGTATCTTTTTTTTTCAGATTCTGTTTTCCCAGTGCCCAAACGCATATTGACTTTTAGGTTCATGACTGTGCATTGTTGCCACAGATAAGAAGAGTTTATTGTTGCGTGTACGACATCATTTCGACTGGCATTAGGAATGACAGGAAGTATCTGTCGAAAATCACCCCTACATCCAACTACTTTTACGCCAAAAACTCCGATTAATGGTTTCAGAAGGTCTGACCTGCATATGTCCACTCAATGTCCTATCAAATCTTCGTAACCCAATAATGATTTATCATCGGTGCCATCGTCCCATATTATAGCTATGCTTTTCCGTATCAAAATCAGCGAGCTGCTAATATGCAGGTATGTGGCACATTGAGTCTTCAGTATAATAATTGGAATAGCAAACTCGAGAATGTGCAGTCCTTCCTCCTTCAATAAAAGAACGATCCCGCTTGATGCGACATATAAAAGACTATTTCACCTTGTGAGTGTAATGCGGCTGACATTGTTTTGTAAAGGTATGTCTTTCCAGTGCCTCCATATCCATACACAAAGAACATTCCTCCGGTGTTGTTGGCTACAGCACCATAAACAGTCAATTCCTTTTTGTATCTTCATCATCATTAGCTTCCTCGTCAAATAAATTTCCAAAGTCTTGTTTAGAATGAAGATATTCATTAAGTTAATCATCAGTAATTTCCTACAAACATATGCAAAGATGTGTAAATAACATGTTTATTATTATAAAAAAAGAAATTAAAAAGTAATCATATAAGGCCAGTAAGAATAAACATGTTTTTACCCAATTTCCAGTGTTTTGAAGATCTTTTCCATATGGTTTCTTGTTAGTAATTGGTAAGACATTGTTTTTGTCAAAAGGAGACGTGTGTTCATCATATTCAGTGAATTCCTCATCCGTTTCCTCATCAATAAGATTCCAAGTAGGTGTTTTTGAATCTGAACATAGGTCTTTCTTTTTGGTTTTCTACAAAAATATACAAAGATGTATGAATCACATGATTGTTATTAAAATAACCATATTAAAGGACAGAAACAATGAACGTGTATTTACCGAAGTACCCATGTTCTGGAATTCTTGTACAGATGCTTTGTTATTAGTAATTGGTAAAAGCTTCTTATTGTCCAAAAAAGACCTTTGAATATCATTGTTGATTGTATTTTTTGGCTTCTTTAAATGTGTTTTTTGTTTTTTGGCAATGGGCTCATCCTGCAAGTTAAATAATAGTTAATTCATACAGGTCATGATAAGTGTTGAATAAATTTGAAGTATAATTGTTACCAGTTCATCATCGTCATCGTCTGATATGACAATTAAAGGTACTCTTTTCCTTGTTTGATATTCATTCGTGCTGGTTTGTTTTTTTCCATCCTACAAATATATGCATGAAACTTTGTAAGTAACATAATATAGCATCTGAAATAATGAATATTAATACCATTACTAAAATTGATAAACAACTTGCATAATTTTTTGTTAGGTTGCTAAAGTTTGAACTTTTTAATATATAAAGAAACTACCTGAACATTATTCTTCTTCACAATGGCACCATTCTTTACAAGTCTGCGTCGTTTTATTCTCACGGGTGCATCCTGATCAGTATATAACATATGAAAAATCACAGGTACTTTGTTAATTGTATCTATAGTAATAAAAAAGGTAGTTTCAGGATTACCGAATCATCATCTGATAACACAATCACGGGCAAATCTTTCATTTTTTGATAGTTGGTTTCTTTTGAATTACTTGTAGGTGGTGTTTAGTCGAGGCAATTTTATGAGGCAGAATATTGCGAATGTATGTATTTATACATAAAATTATGCTTTTCAAGATTTGCATTGTTTTTTTGTTTAGATAATTTATGTGTGTTATAGATAACTGGTACATGTTTATCTTGATCTTTTATAGGCATTTATATATTATCTTGGTATTTTTAGTGTTTAAAAATTATAATTATCTACAATGTATGGGTTTTAATGTTTATCTTTTATATTTATAAAGCATATCTCAATAATTTGCTTGTATTCGACTGATGTAATCGAGTCATCCTTTACAAAAGTCAAAAGTCATTACTCACTGTTGTACATTATAAACTATCTACGTAAAAAAATGACATCCTTTTAGCTTCTTTTGATGCAAAATATTCAATAAAACATTGGTTATTAATTTGATCTAAATATATCATTATATTAAGTTGATATCATTACTAATATTGTAGCACGTAAGTACGATTTTAGAGCCCTTAGCAGTTCATACCATTTGATACAATTCATACATTAGCTTCCAATGCATCGTATATTCGTATCCATGCAGCAATGTAAAATGCACTGAAATAGTTCATACTCTAAATAAAGATTAACAGAAAACGTGTTTTCTGGCATATACTGTTACAGATGGTCAATAAATTGATTGTAAAGTTACTTTAGCATAGTAAAATTTGTGTTTTGGGGTGAAGTCTCACTGAAGTTGTGAAAATGTTTGAAAAACACATAAATAGAATGTGTTCCGGACATGTGCAAGTGTTTTCTACGGCCGTAATGTTACATATAAATGTGTACGCTTCTTAATAAATAGATGAAACATTAAACAAAAAGTGTGCGTAAGTACATGGACATCTTGTAGCACGAGATCAAGACTGTAAGGATCATGTGCTGCATTCATCCTGTGTGAGTGCCATATGGATATACATCTGCCTTGAATTGTTATGTCATTCAGCATAGGATCCACTTCGCTAATTGGTGTAATTTTTTTATCCTTGCCATTTCCTGATATTAGAAAAAAAATGTAATTAACTTGTTTTTGTAAAACATAAAAAAAACATCAATATCAAAGGAGTGGGCGAAACATAAGAATCCTGTATATCTTTCATCACAAAAGCATGACTGAACAATATACCAGACAGGGCATTCAGATACCACGTATGGATTTGCATTTATATTTATATCTACATCTCATTATGGTTAGTACCATAACCATATTTGACCATCAAGTATCTTACATAACCATACCTGCCTAAACCTTAAACATAACTTAAGTATTAGCCTTGCTATTAAAAATAGGATTATTGCACACCAAAACTGGATACGCGACCAGATTATCATTAAGCTGTTATAACAATACAGAAAAGAACACCATACAACAAACATATTGCAATTAGTGAACATATAAACCGGAACATAATGAACCACCAGATGATCATTAAGCTGCTATAACCATACAGAACAAAACCAATTAGTGAACATATAAACCGGAACATAATGAATGTGGATCCCACAGACCTTAGCATCAATAAGTGAACTACCAAAAGATCTCCTAATCAGATTACAAATTCATAGTAATCAACAATGATCAAACTCATATTACTAATTAATAATTCAAAACAGAATTTAACATTCATATTGAATTATAAGAACATAAGTATTTAAAAACAACACATACCCTACAATCAGTCTTCTATAAACCAACCATTATAATAAATCAGCACCCCTGTTGCAGCAATAGGCGTGTTTTCTACAAACTAACCATTATAATAAATTACTAACCCAAAAGCAGGACTGAACAATATACCAGTCAAAGCATTCAGATACCAGGTATGGATTTGCATTAATATTTATATCTACATCTAATTATGGTTAGTACCATAACCATATTTGACTATCAAGTATCTTACATAACCATACCTGCCTAAACCTTAAACATAACTTATACCTGCCTAAACCTTAAACATAACTTAAGTATTAGCCTTGCTATTAAAAATAGGACCAAAACTGGATACGCGACCAGATTATCATTAAGCTGCTATTGCAATTAGTGAACATATAAACCGCAACAAACATATTCCAATTAGTGAACATATAAACCGGCACATAATGAACGTGGATCCCACAGACCTTAGCATCAATAAGTAAACCACCAAAAGATCTGCTAATCACATTACAAATTCAATGCAAAACCTCAAAACTAATCGTACTTAACTATTAGCGTTGCTAATTACATTATTAAACAATGATCCAACTCATCTTACTAACTACTAATTCAAAACAGAATTTAACATTCATATTGAACTATAAGAACATGAGTATTTAAAAACAACACAAACCTGAAGAACCGCCAAAACTCCCAGAACCTCCAACACCTACATTTTTCTTGTAATTGTTGCTTGACAAAGTTGGTTTTTTCTGGTAACCCATGGCAGAACCTCCAACACCTATATTTTTCTTGTAATTGTTGCTTGACAAAGATGGTGTTTTCTGGTAACCCATGGTGTTGGTTTTTTTGGATGACGTGCTTGACAAAGACGGTGTTTTCTGGTAACCCATGGTGTTGGTTTTTTTGTAACCCATGGTGTTGGTTTTTTTTTATGACTGCCTATTCATGACTTCTTTTGAGTTGAGATTGAATTGAGAATGCAGAATGTTTTGTTGCGATTAGGAAGTAAGAGACGAATGTATTTATAGAACAAAATTAGGGTTCTAAGCTAGCCGGGGGATTGTAGATATGCTTTAATTATGGTGTTTATCCTCACATCATGTCTATCAATATAGTTTTCATTAAGTTTGATTCATATTAGGGTTCTTGATATGAATTGATATGAATAGTAGTTGGATAAAGATTAGGATTTGCAGGGTGCGTGTATTCTCTATTCTTTAGGATTAGAGAAACTTAGACATTGAGAATATCAATATTATTTTTGATAGCATAACACAAATAAGAGCTTGGCCGAGTTGGTAGAAGACATACAAAGAGAGTCAAATGTCCAGAGGTTCGATCCTTCCAAGGGTCTATATTTTTTGATGAATTTCGAAAATTTATCTCTTGTAAGTGCCACATAATCAATGAGGTGGCGCCCAGTCACAAAATCATATTTACACACTCATAATTAGCCCCATATATATGTTATACTATTTTTTATATATATATTCTATATATTTATATGTTTAATTTATATATTATATATATATATATTTATATACTTATATATTGCTCGGTTACGTTGATAGAAGGTTTTTTATTTTGTGAAGATTGAGAAATCTACTTATTGAGAAAATTAGTTCATATTTTTTAATTTGATTCACAATGTAACATCATTTAATAGTGATTCAAAGCTTTAAATCCACAAATTTGATATACAAATCTTTGGCTAAAATCGTAGTTATGGTAATGATTCCTTAAATTTGGTTAGAAGTTTCAGTATTTTACTTATATTGCAAAAACGAGAGATTTTTTAGACATTGATTCGGAATTTTTTCTTACACATTTGAATTATAACATCACATTAAATGAGTTTTACGCTTGAAAAACTTGAATCAAAGTTAAAAATCTATCATTTTTGAAAACCTTCTCAATCGATCCGGATTCTATATATATATATATATATATATATATATATATATATATATATATATATATATATATATAGGGGGACTTTATTTTCAGCATCAAATTAAGTGCGAGAACTGCGAGAACTCTCAAAAACATACATGCACGCCTTCAATAATTGTATTTCTACACATATGTTCTAAATAGAACAAATATGTTTAAAAAAAATAAAAATACATATTTTTTTAAAGAATTTGATGAGAAATTGGAAATATAAATTTTTTCTTTGAATATCCACACCTTCAAAGAAAAAATTTGTATTTTCAATTTCTCATCAAATTCCTTAGAACAAATATGTTAAAAAAACATATTTGTTTTATTTAGAACATATGTGCAGAAATTCGATTATTGAAGACGTGCATGTATGTTTTTGAGAGTTCTCGCAGTTCTCGCACTTAATTTGATGCTGAAAATAAAGTTACACTATATATATATATATGAAAAGTCGAGATTTAATGGAAAATAAAAACATGGTTTAGTGTCGAAAGGATTGTTGAGTCGATAACGAACGTGGTAAATATTATTTCAAAGCTGATATTATTTTTGGGGATCACCAGTCGCTTCTAAGGACGACAAATCTATAAATGGAAACTTTTATATGTATAGTGTCATTTTCAATACAAAACCAACTTTTTGTACAAAACCATCTATTAACCAATCACAATTTATTAAATTATTTTCTATTTATTTTATTCAAGGTATAATTGAAAGGGTATATATGGTATTTTAGATTATTCACAGTTAATCATATTACTGGAATTATGCAAACCGTAATTTCACAGTTAATCAAATTACCAGTTATTAAATTATTCAAACCGTGATTTCAACCTTTGTCTACGTATCTTCCTCACCAGTTATACATCAACGTATCTTCCTCCCAAAATCTCTCACAGATAAAATTATTCAAACCCTAATTTCAACCTTAATTTGTCTAGTATATCACAAAAATATGGTTGTCATTGACGAACATCATAATCATGATATGGGGGAATCTTCAATGTCTCGGGATGTCCAAGTCGATAATCAAATGGTTATATTACCTGAAGAGTTACAACATCATGGTATTTTAGTGTTTCTGTTACACATCTATATACGTTTTGTTACCTGATATATAGTACTTACCATTGCTACCTGATATGTTTAGCCATTTATATGTTTACATCTATATACATGTTCTGTTACACATCTATATACATGTTTCTGTTATATACATGTTCTGTTTACTCAAGTTTTTGCATATATGAACTTCCGGTTGCATACATGTTCCATAGTATAAACTTTTCAAGTTAGTCACCAAATTGAATGAACTTGTATATTGGGTCCCATATTTTTATGATCATGTTTATTTAAAAGTTTTATTGTTTTAGGGTTTTTGGTTTTTATTGTTTTAGGGTTTTACCATGTTTTGTTCATCTATATGTAGTAACATGGATCAACAATTTTTTTGAATTAACAGGAACAACAACATGATTAAGTATTATCATATCTATTGTTAATTTTTTATTTATTTTATGTAGCTGTTATTGATGTTGAGTTTCAGCCTACTCCAAATGGTACACCATATTGGGTCCCAGATGTCCCCGTAGATGAAAAACCAAATATAGGTCGTTTCTTTGACAGTCTTAATGATGCATATGAAATGTACAAGGTCTATTCTGAGAAGGCCAGGTTTAACATACGTAAAGCCGGGTTCAAACGAAAAAATGGCCAAATCACACATAGTTATGTTGAGTGCAACCGAGCACGTAAACCAAGAAGGACGAAAGAAGTAAATACACTGAATGAAGTTGCTGAAGAAGATGGTGAAAATCCTAGTAACAAAAAAAGAAAACGCAGGACTAAGTCTCAGGCCATCAATTGTCCCGCAAAGCTTTGTTTGAAAAAAATTACTGGTACAGAAACTTATATGGTGCTTGATTTCGTGGAAAACCACAATCATCCACTTATGAACTTAAACAACATGGACCTATCAAGGGCTCGACGCCAATTGCATTTTGATGATTATATTTTTATTCATCGTGCGTCACTGTCCAATCTAGGTCCTACTAGAGCTCATCGATTAAAAGTAGCTCTTGTTGGTGGATATGATAATGTACGCGGAACATCAACGGATTATTGTAATTTTAAGCGTTGTGTGAATTTATTCATTGGAGACAGAGATGCGCAGATGTTAGTGGACAAAATGTGTAAGAGGAAATTTTATGTCCCAGAATTTTGTTTTGAATATCACACTCTTCCTTCAAAAGAGTTGGTCAGACTTTTTTGGGCCGATGAAACAATGAAGTGCAACTATGTTGCATTTGGTGATGTGGTTTCCTTTGATGCTACTTTCGACACCAACAAGTAATTTCTTCATGTACATATATAATTGCCATTATACACGCTTCATACATGTTTTATTACTCATGGTTTTATGCTAGCATTTCATGTCTAACTTTAATTTGTTCACATCTTAAGTATCATAAGAATATACATTTAAACCACAATGACTACATTAAAAAATATTGTCTCGTTGGTAATGGGGTTTCCTTTCAAATCTGCCAATCTACTTAATGTTTTTCTAGACTACAACCAAACCGACCCATTTATAAGTAAATGGGTCAGAAAGACACCCATATAAAGTAAACAAAGTTTATAACGGAACTTTGTGGTGAGGTATGTTGGCCTTGTTTAATATCTAACAACCATCCTTGAGAAGCCAAGCATCAAAATTAAGTCATCTTTAGTTACAAATAAAAAGAGCTGCATAGGTCCCATTTTTATGTCTCGGCTTTCATTTATACCACACTACCGTCACAATATTTAACTTGTTATCACTCCACATGGTTAAAGTGAAACAATCACTGAGCTAAAAACTATTTTTGAGATATTTACTTACCCATATAGTTTTGCAAGAGAAAATTACTCAAAGATGTTACAACTGTGGGTTGTTGTAGTGTGAATAAGGAAGAGCCGAGTTCACAGAACTCGGTCTCTCAAAAAGGATTATTGAGTAGTTAAGCAGCAGTAGGTTGGTCGATTAATGTGCAAGCATGTATGTATGAAATATCGGGGTCTCAAGCCCCCAACACACTATGTTTTGATAATATGAGAAGGCTAACCCTAGCCAATTATAAACAATGCTTGGACCTGCGAAACGAAAACCATCATCTCGTTCTAACACAATCATACTACACTATATAAAGACATGTTTACCAAATTATGATGTAAAAGTGAGATTATGGAAGAAAATATAAATGTTACAGTTTTAACATGCTTAAGATGCGATTTAATGTTTCTATCTTCCTGTGTGATCTTAGGATGGAGGTGGTAAATTATCAATTATAATCATTTACTTATGCACCGTCTAAACAACAATGCCAAACACCCCCTTAATGAATTTATCTTGATCTATTCTTTTCTACTTGATTAATAGCACATCGAAACTTCAAACTTCAGTGACAAAGTTAACATACTTTATGTTTGAAACTATAGGCCGAACGTAAGAACAAAACTTGACACAATATTTACCTTCTGTAACTATATAAGCAAAGGTAAAAAGATAACATATAAAGATGGTCAAAAAAACTAACAAATACACATTAAATCATAAAATCGTTAGATTAAGCTTAGTCTAAAATCATAATGACTTACCATCGAGTTAAGCTTAGTCCCGAACATCATCTTTGGTTTGCTTGTCGATTGTTGTTCTATAGAGGAATGGAACTTTGACTTTCACATGGAAACAATGGGAACATATTTTGTATACCTTTAAAAAAAAGATTTTGCAATTTACCCCTAAACTACATCATCTTCGGAATGATTGTCGATTGTTATGATTGGAGCTTTGACTTTTCTAGTTTCTAGGAAAACAATGGGAGAGCCATGAATGAGATAGATCTGGTATGCCTTTTTTTAAAAGATTTACCAATTGAACCTTAAACTATGATATAATAAGTTTTTTAGTACATGTGTATTTTGTAACTTTTTAAACATATCAAATTAAAAACGAAAATTTATAAAATAAGTGTTAAATTAGGAAATTTTGGGGTTTTTTTAATATAAAAAATAGAATTAAAAAGAAAAATCAGAAGGAGCATACCTAATAAGGAAATATTCTTTTTGTTTGAAATGTGAAAGTCATCACTTTTTGTTTTCCTTTACCAGGTAAAAGATATTATGGGTTTAGCTATATAGAATAATATCAACTTGTTTTCCTTCATGTTTCATTATCATACTGTTTTTATATGTGTCGGGTAGCTTGGCAATTTCAAAGGTTTTGACACATGCAATAAGTATGATATTCATATTAGAACATAATTTGAAAGATAAACGTTGCTATTTATAGCCTAAACTCACATATTAAAGGTTTAGTGAGGCTGTTCTAATGTGCTACAAGTAACATTAGTGATTTAGTGGTGATTATTTTGTTTCGTTTGAACGAACACTAATGGTGACTGAATCGGCTAATTTACGTAGGGCATAACTAATAACTTCAACTTGTAGATAGTAGGACATCAATGTCATAATAGAAGAAAAGAAAACCATAGAAACAGTACTGTGCTTACATTTGGAGCGCACGTTTTAAGGCTATTGAATTGAGTGAGTTTGGTGTTATGTGTGTGTAGCTAGGATGGACAAGAATGGAACCCAAAAAAAATTGTGTTCCTCGTCCCAGAGGATGGACGTGGATGAAAAACTTCAGAAGCTGAAGAGTATTTGCGAAGAATGCATACAAGAGGAAGAACTCAAGGATCTTCTTATGAAGAACCCTGAGCCCGTTTGCTTCGATGAGTTTGAACCCTTTGGCAGAATGCACATAGCTCAGGGAATTATGAAGACGATCAACATCAACAAGCTGACTTCTGCTGGTTGCAAAGTAAAGATATGGATAGCAGATTGGTATGCTCAATCGGTCATGAAATTGGGCGGAGATTTGGCCAAACTACAAAAAGTTGGAAATTACTTCAAGGAAATATGGATAGCGGCAGGGATGGATATGGAGAAAGTAGAGTTCATATGGTCTACGGACGAGATTAATTCAAGACCACGTGAGTACTGGAAACAGTGATGGATTTTTCTTGTCGAAACAAGCTGCTTGCGGTAAAGGGGTATGAGACTTATTTGTTTTTTGTGTTTGGTTTAAATGTTATCAAGCAACTCTAATGTCACTACGACAATATAAGGGTCTAGGGTCGACATTCTCGACCCTAAGTTACAAAGGGTGTCGACCCAAAGAGCTTAGGGTCGACAATGACTTTGACACTTTGGGTCGACATTGTCGACCCTAAACTTTTTTATTTATTAAAATCGTTTTAATATAGAAAACCATTTAATATTTAATTTGTTAGGGTCGACATTAACCTTCAAACTTTGCGTCGACAATGTCGACCCTAAGTTTGATATTTAATAAATATTCATTAAAAAAACGTTTTAATATAGAAAACAAATTAATATTTAATATGTTAGGGTCGACATTCCCTTTTTAATTTTGGGTCGACATTGAAATTTATTAAATATTCATAGTGGTATTCCACGTCGGTATTCCACCCAGTTTAGGGTCGACATTGTCGACCCTAAGTGTGAGATTAGGGTCGACAATGTCGACCTTAAAGTGTGTCCGGAAAAAATCTACATTTCAAAAATCCAGAATTCGGCAAATCCACAATACGATACAATAACAAATCACTAAACGTTACAATACCACAAATCCACAATACGATAAATTACCATTCAACAAATCCACACAATACGATAAATTACCATTTAACAAATCACTAAACACATGTTCATGTTTCACAAATGTAACAAGTCTAAATGTTATTACACATACTAAGATACTACATAAAAACGCCTACTCCTCCTCCTCCGACGAATAGTCATCACCTGATTGTTGCTCGCCCTCCTCCTCCTCCCCTGATGAGCACTCGTTATTTTTTTCACGAGCCAAATCTTGAGCCAATTGGTCACAGCTCCGCGAATCGTTCATATGAGGATTCGTAAGAAGGGTATAGTGGGGACGTTGGGCTTGAGTATTGGAAGTAGAGGCGAGAGTGGAGTTAAGAACGGGTTGATAACAGTTGTTGAATGTATTATTGGTGACGGGTAAGGGAGGAAATAGGCCGGGGTAGGGAGGTTGGAGTGGTTGGAGTGGTTGATTATAAGGAAATTGAGGTTGGAGTAAATGTTGATCCCACGCCTTGATCGGTTCTTTATGATATAAAGAGTTTGTTACCTTGGAAGAATCCAAAATAACAAAGATTG